>JAKCPI010017486.1:0-79579 GCA_023213315.1 Euborellia annulipes | reverse complement strand
TTTTTCTTTATCGATTTAATTATATTTATTCAGTATTTACGATACAGATATCCAGACACATATTCTTATAGGTGCTACAATTAGTATCCAATTGATTTAAATAAATTTTAAATAAATATCGGAAAATAACTATCCCTTGGTCACGATATCCGCTTATGTTGGGGGGGGGGAGGGGGGGTATATGTATAATAAAAACGAACACATGAGAGTCCGCTGCTGTATCTTATATACAAATAATTACATATATCTTTAAACAAATACACGAAATATAGAATTTTTATATTATAATAATTAATTGATGTCGAAATACATGCAACGTTGGGGGTGAGCGGAGGTGAAGCCCCCCCCCCGCCCTCCTCTGGGGGGGGACGAAACAGCTGCAAAGGTAGGAAGTTGCTTACAGGTTCTGATCCTTCCTCAAGCGCCCTGACCCTATTACTAAGATGAATAATCTTTGATTTTTTTTTTTGTAACACTTTGAAAAAAAGTTTACTCCACTTGTCATATTTCATACAGTAAAGTTTTGCAATTTTATCTTAAAGATATAATTACATTATTAATAATAATAAGGTTTCTCCATATTATGTTTGATGATCTCGACTGTCCTCTAAAAATTAAATAAGAAACCTGTTTTCCTTTTAGGAGAAAAAAAAAATAGGCTATAAAAAAAAAAAAGAAAAAATTTCAGGTAAAAACAAAGATTCCAAACCAAAGAAGATATACGTATCAGAAATATAGTGTATTTTAAAAGAAAAAGACAAGATTGAAAATTTATTTATAATGCCTTCTAAAAAAGCATAGCTATTAAAACAGAAAACCTGTATGGCTACATTAAAAGATTTGCGTCACAATGTTGTAAAAACACAGCAATACAAATTTTATAATGTGTGAAGAAAAGCATAGAAGCTAGATAAATAATATTTCATTTATTAGACTCTCATGCTAACGTTTCGGTCTTGGCTAAGACCATCCTCAGAGGCTGTCAATATAGGCATAAAATTAAATATTCAATCATCATGTAGTGAACTTGGAAATTAGGTTAGGCCTATATATAATGATTAATATTAATGTTTAATGGTTGAATAATAAGTAAGAAAACACAATAATATTAATACTTCTTACTTATTTTTCAATCATTAAACATATTAATTATATATAACCTAATTTCTATGTCCACTCCATATATGATTGAATATTTAATTGTATGCCTATATTGACAGCCCAACTTTGAGGATGGTCTTTCTTGACCAAGACCGAAACATCAGCATGGAGGGTCTAATAAATGAAATATTATTTATATAGCTGCTATTCTTTTCCTCACATATTATTTAAAATAGATCAAAAAATTTTATATTTTGATTTCTCTGAGATTATATATAGATTTCAATTTTGCTCTCTTTAAAATGGAAAAATAAGGCGCTCGCTGTTGTCGAACCCACATTTCTTGGCTTTTAAGATTATTTTGTTAGTTTTGGACCATTTTATAGTTACTTAGCAGCCAAATGTATTTTATTAAAGCCGTTTGGCAAGTCTTGAAATTTTTTTTGACTCCACCTCAATTATTGTTTATAAAAACAAAAAAAATAATAACTAGGTAGAGCCTTGTTTGAAAAGAATGGAATTTTTCAATCAATGCTCAAATAGACTGATCATTAGCCAGTCAATATATCGTTTGAGATAGCAAGTTTGCGAGATATGTTTGTGCTTAAGATTGGGCAAAATTGCACCTCCTGGAGTCGAACCAGGACCTCCACCCTTTTGCGGCGGGTGAACTACCCTTATCCAAGGTGGCCGGCCCAATCCAAAAATAAATAAATTATGAGTGCCAAGATTTATTGCATTACTTACGGGTATATAATAAGGGCAATCAATTACAAAAAGAGAAATATTTAGCGAATTGGATCCTGATTAAGGAATATTTCATCTCCTAAACCCCCTTTCCTCCTCCTTGATTTTCTAATGCAAATTCGTTCCTTCGTTCCTTTTTTATCGAGTATTTTTAATTATTTTAATTTTAATATATGAATATGCTAACAATATCATTAATAAAATCCTTGACCAATTTATTGGTATTTAAAATTCACTCTAGAGATTTCATTTGTTTAGTTAAATAGGAAAAAAAAAGTCATCTAAACAAATAAATTAACACTTGGTAGTATCTTGACTTGTCGTTGTCATTGTTATGGAATGTTAATAACTTCCTACTATTTTAAATGATGAAAAATAGTCAGCCCGAAATTTTTTATATATATATTTTTTTTAATGCTGAACCATCCTGAGATTTTGTAATGTACCCCTTTGCATGAATCGCAACTATTATCTATTAATTTCTCAATGAAAATCATTGCAAATTATTTGTTATAAAAAAATCTGGTGTAACTGGTCGCACCAAATTTTTTGTGTGTCGAGATATATTTAGTTCGGCCAATATACTATATAAAAAAATTGAGCTAGGTGGTTGAAATTTTAAATTTAAGTTAGACACCCCCCTGAAGTGTGAACAGGACCGGAACTACGAGATTTTTTAGAGGGGGAGGGCAAAATTTAATTTGCCGCTCCCTCTTTAAAATTTTCTATACAAAATTCATATCATTTTACCTTTTTTTAAGTAAATCTTTCTTTAATTGCCGCCCCTTAATACCCCTGATATACCAAGTATGAATTTTCAATAATTTTCAATGAATAATCATTCAAAATTAAAGTAATTTTTTTCTGCCAATTTTTAAGTCTTTTCGGCATCTTAGGCCATATAACTTTAAACGATATATAATTATAGAGTATATTACAAATTATTCAATCACATTTATTCACTCCATTTGGTATTCAAATGATTTAAATAAATATTCATCGACATGACTGGGATCCGAGTCCACTACCTTTGACTTTTGAGGTTATCAAGATTGACATTTTCTCTTCATTTCTGTTTGCGATTGACATTTTAACGATGGCTGTTTTTGAATTGAGAGAAAAGTGAGCATTTGTCAACATTTCTAACCTCTTGCCCACGGTGGAGGGGGTTTCTGTCAATTGACTTTCCTATGATTGACAGATTTTCGGTGTTTTTAGTTGAGTAAAGGTCCTTAAAAGTCCCTGTTTTGATAATAGAGATACATAAAGTTGATTACGAAAATTCCCAATGGGATATAATAATAGTCCTGATGATTGTAAGTGGCTAGCCCTCTCTTCTTCTTCTTTCCTCCCCTGATTATTCCCGGGGTGCGGGGTTGGCGGAAATAAAGGGGTCGGCGGTTCATGGGTTTTTTTTACGACCGGGAAGGAATAGAACAGGCCGGCCCGTCGCTCGGTCTGACGCCTGTTGAAAAGAGGAAGGAAGAGACTGACATGCAAAGAATATAAGGAGTGCCAGTCCCAGCTCGGGTAGCTCGTGATCGCCATCCACGTACCCACAAGATGTGGGCCCCTGAGCAAATAAGTGGATAGCCCTCTAAACGTCGTTATTTTATTTAAATTACTTATTAATGTTATATTACTGGCACTAAGTGAAACAAATGGTCGGATACCATCTTTTATTTACTGAATTAAATTTTAATATTAATTTTTTCTCTTTTCATATTAGAATTAAATATCCAAGTTGATTTTCAAGGTTTATTAACAAGGGGAAAGTCAAATATTTTTTTTTTCTTTGCTCCATATTTGTTGAAGATCCTCAGGCTATTTGTACGTCAGGAAGGCTTTGGTTATTGGTTATTGGTCACGGTGTCATTGATTGGGTTTTACTAGAAATTTGAGCTTACCTACCTTCCCACTTCTTCGGCCTTAACCTGAATTACCACCCAAGGGCATGACTTTTTAAGATCGTTTTAGCTCTGACTAGACACTCTATAGGTTTTTTTAGTCTTCAAACAAATTTTCGATTGAATTTAAAGAAAGGAAATGAACAATTTTTGCACTTAAATTGAGTCTTTTATTATTATATATGAATTCAACCGCCATTATGATATAATAATGCATACGTAATTCTTGCAAAATTTTACCAAAACAATATATGATGTCATTAAAAGACAAAATGAATTGGAGTGGAAAGATGTGGTGAATAAATACTTGTCAGGCCAAACATGTGTGTATTCTCTCTTATGAAATAACGAATAAATTCTTGGGTAATCGAACGAGACAAAACGCGCCCATCAACTTCAGAGACTTTAATGCTTGAAACTTTATAACGTAGCTAGCAAATTATCTACAAAACCATTTGATCTGTTCTATGAACCTTGACCTTGGCTATAAAAAAAAGAAACGAATAATTGCTCCTATGTCATTGAGCTTAGCATAAATAAGCATTAAATCTCGAATCGTACATACGCAAGCCAAAGCTTTCTTTGAAACATATTGCAAAGCGTCATTTTATGACGTCACAATATTCATCTTAAAAAAAATTTTTTTTTTTATTTCTTCATTTTCTGTTAAGTTTTAAAGTAAATCTTTCTTTTCTTAATATCATATATTTGAGTAAAAAAACACGCATACACGCACACATAGACACACTTCGTGATAATAATAATTTAATAGGAATTTGTTATTTATTTACTCTCGTTTATTATTATTATAACTTTCGCAAAGACTGACTTCCTAATATTAATTTTCATAATTAGAAATTTAATTTCATAAGCGAAACTTCCGGTCATTTGGGATATAAAAATATTTTAAATTTTTTTTTTTTTTTAGTAAATTTAGTAGCTAAAAAGAGAAAGAGAGAGAAAATTGTATTTATTTCTTAATTTAATCAAATATACTGTATAATAATATATAATAAATAACAGGGAATTGATTTTAGGGCAAGTAAAAAAAATAAAAACACAATCGCTTTAGTAAAAAAAAAGTTGCCTCCTAAGAAAACGAATAAACCTATTGATAACTTCGGGTCGGGCATTGAACAACTATCAAATGTTTAACCCTCACTTTGTTAGTAACTTGCACAGTAAGGCTGAACGCACACCGAACGAGCAAAAACGTTTTCGAACAAAACATTTTGTTCGATGATGTCGAATCATGTCCAATTGTGTTTTGTGTCTTCGGTGTGCGTTAACCTATAGAAAAGCATTGAAAAAAACAGTTTTGGGCAAAAAGGTTTTGTTCGAAAACGTGTTTGCTCGTTCGGTGTGCGTTCAGCCTTAACAAGCATATAAGGGGAAGTGAGTTTTATTGGTTTAGGTCGAGGGTCCGGTGGCCTGGAGATCCTGGGTTCAATTCCCGGGGCTAGGCGTTTGGCCTCGCCAATAAAAAAAACAAATATATCTATGACTCAGTTAAAGTCCGAATCGAGGTTTTTTGAATACTAATATCTTATTCAAATATAAATTAATAGATCTCGAAAAAATATTTAACTATCAAATGTTTGAGAATATAATTTGAAAATTGTGGAAATTCCAAAAATACGATTTTTTGTACTGAATGAACACTGACAGCTTCAGATTTACGGTATTTCCCGGACTGAGTCTTATGATTTTGCCTATGAGTCATATGAGCATTTGCCATTTTCATTAGATGTGCCACAAACCAATTATAATTAAACTTTTGGCTTAAACATTTTTAAGCTTATTATACGAGTATTTACTATTGTGTTAAGAGCTTCTATTAAGCTAATAATAGTAGTGAATAAACATTTCACTTGTTAGTTAAGATTATTATAATTTATTTTTGAATTGGTGTTCTAATGGGAACCTGTTACTTAAATAAGTATATTTACTATTTATTATAAGCATAGGTGTGGATTTTTCCCAGGGAGAAAGGTATTTTTAACAAAATTAGATGTCAAATAAAATAAATAATATATAATACTGACTGTACTACTAGTGGAGGGGGGTTGTATAACTTTTTTATAAATGAGCACAAAAGTGGTTAGGTACTCGACTTTCATGGTCGTAACTAGAGAATTTGGCTGGGGAGGGCCTTGGGAACAGCCATCCTCGCTGGGGGGGGGGCATGGGTCCAGCTATCCTCCGGTGAGTCTGGAAAGCCCCATATTTTCTTAATTTTTCTTGGAGCAAGGAGCTTTCTGGGGGGGGGGGCAGGCCCCCCGGCACCCCCCCCTAGTTACGCCCATGTCGACTATTATGCTGAAGTTAAAAGTTCGCTTCTCTTCCCAATCGACAAAAAAGTATTTAACAATTTTTATGGGTATCGAAGTCAGGATCTCCAGCATTTTCGGAGCATCGGTGTGCTTCCCTTTGCATCAAGTCTCCGGAACCTCGACCATACTCATATTTCCCTATATATGGAGTTGGCATTGCTTACTTTTTCGAAGAGAAGTGAGAAATTATTCTTTAAAGATTTCTTATTTCAATTGTTTTGATAGATAGATGCAAGCCAACTGCAAATATGTGGAAATTTAGTGGTGTCGTCAAGAAGCACACCGATCGGCTGGAGATCTTGGGTTCGATTTCCGGATGTCTTGGGTCGTTTGGTCCACCAACAAATAAGCATAAAATTGTGAAATATACTTAGGACTATTCAAGTTCGAATCAAGAAATTCATTAGATATTAATAACTTATTTAAATAATACAAATGAAAGAAGAACCTATTTCAAATCCCCCCCCCTCTCTAATTGATATTGATTTTTATTCAAACTTGATAATTAATTTTATCCATTTTTTTTAAGAAAAAAATTTAGTATACAATGTTTGTTACTATCCCGTATTTTCTCAATTTTCATTAGTAGGCAAATGATTATGTGGGACGAGCCCCATATAATTTTTAAATGATTACTCCATTGATTACATATTATTTATATTTTTTGTCATAATGTTTAATATTTCTAGCTACACAAACCTTGTTTTTATTAAATTGAATTTATTTAAACGTCATCAATGTCTCTAAACAAAGGATAAATGGCGTCATAAATTGTTTAAATATTACTATAATTTATTAAATCTTCTTTGTTTTTATTTTTGAAGGTTGTTGATATATATACATATATTATTACATAACTGGATAAATAATTGAGTATGGAAAAGTTTAAAATAGAAAGTGCAATTGTGTAATAATAAATAAAATCTTTCTTTAGGCTCGACATGTCAAATAATGCCCTAGTTTCTATTTTTAGGTTCATGGGCGTAACTAGGGGGGGGGGGTCCCGGGGGGGGGACCCGAGCCAGACGGATAGGTCCCGGCTCGGCTCGGCTCGCGAGAGCCCACACATATGCGAATTTGGCTCGTTTGAAGGCGAGCCGACTTCTTATCCTGCCATCCTATTATAAATGTTTTGAGATCTTCTCAATCCAAAAAAGTGGTTTTCGCATCATGGTTTGTCTGTGTGTGCTCAATTTAAATTATGAAGAAATTGAGTTAGGAGGTTGAATTTTTATATTTAAGTTAGGCACCTACCTAAGCCCTGAAAATAAGCTTTTAAAATAAAAATCGGCCAAAAAGTACTAGTATTTTACTGATTCACTTTTTCAGTTTTTTTTTCGATTTTTTCCAAATGCGCTCGAACAATTTTGATTAAAATTCAAAAATCAATTATTTTTTACATGCTCTTTAAAATGTATATTCTCATTTTGTCCTTGAAATCTTTTGAAGCACACTTTACTCTTGTACATCATGGGGAAGATAGGAGAAATGGTTGCCATGGTAACAAATTTTTCCAAGTTTATAAATGTTACATCTTGAATTCTATCTAATGTACTATAGTACCCTCCTGACGGAAACTAAATATATGTCGACACACTGATGTGACAAGCATAGAGCACAACTTTCTATTACCGAAGATAAGATGTACTGTGTGACCAGTCGTACCAGATTTTTTTTATGTTGATAAATAGGTTGTCAATAGGTCTATTATGTAAATTTTGTTTAATTTGCTATTGAGAGTTCGAAACACCGCCATTTCTGAAAAGGAGTAGGCCTTTTAAAAAAGAATTTCCTCACTTCTGGGCTTAATATATTCATTTCGATTTAGAGATTTACAAGTAAAATCATTATTATTATTTTAGCTTATATTTTTTTTATAAATTATCCTTGAGATTTCTTGAAATTTATTTTTTGTTGTTTTACAGAAAAAAAAAAATTGTATTTCACTCATTATTTTTGCATAATTGAATAATAAACTACAGAAATACCAAAAAAATAACCTCAAGGGCAAAGGTCTCTGTCATTTCTTTCGCTTAAAAACTTAGGCTAAATAATATGCAAAAAAATCGAATGCATGTAATGCATACACTACGTAATACTTTTAACTTTTAACCTTAATTAATAAGAAGAGAAAAAATATTCATACAATTACAATTTGCATTTTACATTTGTTTTTCATATTTGAAAGTAAAAATCTAAATAAGCTTACTGAGTTATTATTCATTCACAAAGGAGATCGATGATATGCACAAACCTCGTCCATCCGTTCGTTTATCAGTTTATTTTTTTATCATATTTCCGTATGAAATGTCATATTTGAAGATGTGACTGTGAAGCATCCATTTTGATGTTTGTTGGCCCCCCACACCAAAGGCCGATTGCTTCACTTCTAGTCAACTAGCAATTATAACTGATAGATAGCGAATCATCAGTAGAATAAAAAAGAACATACTTAACCTTCGAATATAAAAAAATGAGTTTTTTTTTTCACATATAATTAGCTATTTAAGATTAAGGAAAGTTTTGTGAAGTTAGCAATTTAATAAAGGCATCGTTTATACAAATTATTAAAATAATTTATTATATTTAATAAGATTTAAAAATTTCCAAAAAAAACTAGGCTTGTGTTTATAATTTCACCCCTTAGTTAAGTCTTATACCGAACTTTGTGTCTTGGCTAATCAATTACGATCTGGGCTCTTATTTAAGGGGCTACGGGAGCCAATTGGTTACGCATGATTTTCCCGCTAAGATGGCGTTGTGTGTCATTAAAAGTATGCTCAAATATCAAGTAATTCAAAAATTTGCCAAGAGATGTCAGAATGGTAGCTAATAATATTTAATGTATTTGGTTGATTTTCATTGATCTTTTAATAATAAATACTTTATAAATGTTATTATATAATATGTATCTTTTATAAAAGCATAAAAATATATAAATATAGGCCAGATATAGGCCAAAAGGGGATCAGCTGTTAGACTAGACTGCCATCTATTGCAAGAATGCTGAACTCATTTGACAGATGATTTTTAAATAAATCATCTAAGCTTATTTTAAAAATTTCTTAATTAATATGTGATTAATAATAACAATAAATTCATTTTTAAATTTTTTAAAAAATCCCCCCCCTCCCTTTTAAAGATTATTGGGACAGATTGTTTTTTTGTATTTGCTTGATAACAAAAAAATTAATTACGATAATTTTTTAATAAGTCATTAAAAAAAATTATAGCTCGATGTCCCAATAATCTCTTATGAATTTAATTCATTTAAAAAAAACCGCATTGAAAAATTCCTTATAATAGTCTAGTTTTTTTTTTTAAAGTACGTTTAGACGTCGCTCCTGAACCCCCTTAATCATATGATTAACTTAACTAGATGTGAAGACTCGAAAGCCATAGTCAACTAGCTTATCCAAGGAATAGCTAGTTAATTAGAAGTGAAGCAACTGGCCCTAATCTTAGATATCATTAATTCTAATATTTTTATTGGGATTTCTAAAAGAAGTCACATAGGCGCTCTTAAATAATAATTTTAAATCATCTAAATTCACAATTCATTCATTCATTTCATTCACTTTTGCATCTTTTCGTATTTTCGTACTATTATATAATAAATTTAATTTGGGATTGGAGCCAAATTTTTTGACTCTTAAAATAATTTATTTAATCTCCTCTTAATGACAACACCATGTTAAAATAAAATTCACCTCTAAAATTTAGAGCTTATACTTTGTTAGTTTTGTGATTAGTTTATAGATGTCTATGAAAATTAGTTCACATAATAAATGATTGTTTTTTTTTTAATTTATTTACATTTAAGAACAAAAATATTGTAAATGTTCATTAATTTCACTTCTGAAATGACGGAGATATAAGTAAACCATCAAAATCTTGACATTGAATTTTTGACATGAATCCAATACTACCTCTCTCTATATTTTAACATATATAGAGGTAAGAGAAAGTAAAAATTAGCTACCAATCAATTGAAGTATATAGGGACAGAGTCTAAGTGGCCTCAGATGCCGAAAAAGACCTTTAAAAAAATAAAAAAATAAAATATCGGATTTTATTTATTGAAAATTTAAGTAATTTTACCTATATATTTCTGTCCTAAGATAGAATGTATTGTTTCTAGATGGGTGTAAGGGAAATCAATTTTATTTTAACGACTGTCCGCGAAAAATAAATAATTTTGCGAATTGTCCGTTAAGATGAAGATATTTCGATCTCAGTGAGATGGAATCATCCTCAGTACAAGCAACAGATTTGCAAATCGTTAATTTCTCCCATCCAATATGACAAAGTAGATGGGCATTGCATGAATCCAATTTTTATAATGCTATCTGTTGCTTATTTTTGTACTGAGGATGATTCTATCTCACTGGGATCGAAATATCTACAAATAAACGGATAATACGCAAAATTATTTATTTTTGGCCGACAGTCCTTAGAATAAAATATTATAGATAGAATGTATTATTCAAAGCCAATTTTAACTAAAAAGATTATTATTAATAATTATTAAATTCTACATTAAATTTTAAGACAGATCAATACTTGAATTTTCAGAGATAATTAACCGAATTACGCTAAAAAAATAGTATGACCAACAAGGAATTGAAAATTAAAGTGTATATCTACCAAAGAGCCCTGCACAGGCCGAACATTTTTGACTCATATCCGTACTTTTTTTTGAATACACGTCCCTACACTTTACTTTTTTCGAGCCCATCCGATATCTTGATTTTTTTCAAGCCCTACTAGTATAGCAGGGCTTTTCCATCAAAACTCTTTATAAAAATTTTAGATCTTTTATAATTAAAGAAAAAAATTTTATGATCTCAGATGTTGGAAAAAACATGATTTCTTACCTTTCCTATATAAGGACAAAAACAAGCCTTTGTCTATTAAATTATTTTCGCTCTCGATAGCCTACTATTGAAAATAACTAATTGCAAAAGAGAGCAAATTAACATGATGCTTATACCTGGTGGGTTTCGGAGAGAGCGGATGTGTCATTAATTCCATGCTTGAGGAAGTTAACTAAACTCCCGTAAAGTGTGGGATCTCCGTTTGTCCCCCTCTCTCAAACAAAGCTCCCTTTATATAAAAAGAAAATGATTTTTTCTATATCTTTTTATTAATTTTTCAAAATGGCAGGAATACACTCTACTGTTTCCTCTTCCAATTTCTTTTTTACATAATATCAATGTTATTATCGATCAGTCATTTTTCAATCCAGTTAGTCAGAAAATAAATGCATCAGAAAATAATGCACCTTACAAAGATTTCGATTAATAAATAAATGGACGATATTATGCACAAAGGAACCAAGCGCCATTAACCTAAATCTGAGATAAGGGGCATTTCATTTGGACAATTGTAAACAAAAAACAATGACTTTTTCTTGTTTTATACAAAAAAAAGTGCACAGAGTAATAATGTTGTGATTTAAATAAAAAAGTAGATCTTCTTTTTCCCTACAATATGGCGGTCTTATCTCAATTTCGATCATAATGGCGCTTGGTTCTTTTATGCATAACATCTTCGATTATGTTTATTTAAAGGTAAATAAAAATATTTACATTTGCTCAATAAAAATAAAATAAATTCAAGATGAATTCTCTATTAAAAAAATTAATTTTTCATTTTATTCTTGTTTCTAAAGTGAGTTGTGAACTTATTTTTTAGCGTAGTTCTATTGGATGATTGAATGGATCTTTGAGGTCCTCTCTTAATCCGGCAACAAGCTCCTTTGTAATTATACTAAATCACGTTCTTCTCGTTATTGTTACAGGGAGGGCTCCGCCATGTCCGTGACGGTGGACTGCAATGGCGCACCCGAAGCACAGACTGCAGCCAATGGATGGCCACGGAAACACGCAGTCTGTGTCCGAAGGGCCTTTAAACACTATGGGTCCAAAAGCAATCCTAATCATGTACTCAGCAATCTTAATATGACTGTACATACGGGCACTATGTGAGTATTCTACTATTCTTTAATATAAATAGAATAAGAAAGGGAGCCAATCATTTGGAATGTTGGCCAAAATAAAATTTGGAACAAATTACAGGTGAAAAGTTGTATCGTTTTAGCCACATAAAATATGACTATATTATTTTCCCCCCTCCTCGAGGTGAGCTTAGGCACCTAAGTTACGAAAAAAAAAACTGTTTTGTAAATAATATATCTCTGAAATTTTTGCATTTAGCACAAAAGTATCTATATGCTACAGGCCAAACTGTTTTTAGGGTAAACTAGTTCGTCCTGAGTGCTTTCTGATAAACTGGTTTCTCCTAGTCCTGAGGTACTAAGGACAAACTACAGTAGTTCCCCAAGGATAAACGTGTTTCGGTCCGTTGCAGTAAGATGTCCTTAGATAAAAAAAAAAAATTAAAACATCTTTAGGGACTTCTCGGATTCAAAAGTGTAAGTCAGAGACAAACTAGTTTATTCTAGGCGAAACTAAAAAACAGGGAAATTTATGAGGATATAGCATAAGGGCAGCCAAGGCGAAAAATAAAATACAATTTTTTTTAATTTTTTTGTCGATGTTTCGAGTGCCGATCGCACTCTTCATCAGGACAAAAATGATTCGACCTCGGAACAGTAAAGAGAGTTTTCAAATTGGTAAAAACTTTGCTAGACTGCCATGTCAACTAACCTGACAACTTGACATTATTTTTGTTCTGATGAAGAGTGCGATCGGCACTCGAAACGTCGACAGAAAATAAAAAAAAGTTATTTTATTTTTCGCCTTGGCTGCCCTTATGCCACATCCTCATATCATAATATTCAGCCAGAAAGCTGGCAGAATCAAGAGACAAGAGGGAAATTTATATTATACTAAATAAAGTAGATAACATTTTCTTGACAAAATGTCTTATATACTGTAGTTCTGTTCCTAGATCCTTTCAGATGGAATTATATAGGTTATTAAAAATAAACAGTTTTTAATTACCTACACAAATTTCATTTATTTTTAGGGAAATTTAGATAATGTTAAAATGTCGAGGGGATGATTCGAATATCTCAATTTTGACAAAAATTCATGTTACTTCTACAATGACAATTTGAAAAACAGATTCAGGTCACATTTATTTAGATTTAAACTTTCGACCGTTGGTTCTCGTTGAAACATTTTGTAAATTAAAATTAAATATACGAAATACGTATCAAGTGTTAATTTTTTAATTCATAAAACCTTTGAAACAAATAACCTAGTGTTTAATTTGCATATTTAATATTAATTCACATTTATTACCCTAGGAGTCTAAGATGAAAGATAAAAATCCAAAAACGTCTTATTTGGACATAACTTAATTGATTAAAACAATAGAACTTTTACCAAAAATTTCTTCTCAATTGAATCGTTTATTTCAGAAAGCACCTAAGTGCGTTTTTTTCAACTTTCGGAAAACTAAAAAAAACTGTTTTGCAGCTTAAGTATAGGTCTAGTCTACTTCAAATATTTTTTTATCAAATCATAAACATGCTATTGGGATAATCTATTTAAAAAATTATTTTTTTTCCTTTAAGTTTTTGAGTAATTAATTTTTGAAAAAATTGCACTTAGGTGGTTTCTGAAATAAACGAGTGATTTTTTAAAAATTATTATTGAAATTAAGTCAAACCATTAATTTTTACCTGTTTTGGTATCAAAGGTAAGTAACAGACACACTTAAGTATGAAAAAAGAGTGTTTTTACTATGCCTAAATCGAAAAATACAAGTAGACTACACGCTACAGTATGTCTATATACAACAGCGTATATACAGAGATGTACTGCAGTCCTTTGAGCCTAGCATTCCGAATAATGTTCCGTTTGTATTTTTCTTCATGCACAACACCACGCCTATGCTTGGGAATAGGTTCATCATCTGAACAATCCGACATGGCTTAAGAACTATATAATGCAATAATAAACAACAAAATAACACCTAATTTTCATCGAAAACTCACGAAAACTAACTACTCAGTGTTAGGTAACCTTTGAATCAAACCAGCGAGTCACAAAACACGTGATGTCTACAGGGCATGAGTGAAATTTACCGCAGAAAGAACCTAAGCGACGGCTGCAGTCACAAAACACGTGATGTCTACAGGGCACGAGTGAAATTTACTGCAGAAAGAACCTAAGCGACGGCTGCGAGTCACAAAACACGTGATGTCTACAGGGCACGAGTGAAATTTACCGCAGAAAGAACCTAAGCGACGGCTGCGAGTCACAAAACACGTGATGTCTACAGGGCACGAGTGAAATTTACCGCAGAAAGAACCTAAGCGACGGCTGCGAGTCACAAAACACGTGATGTCTACAGGGCACGAGTGAAATTTACTGCAGAAAGAACCTAAGCGACGGCTGCGAGTCACAAAACACGTGATGTCTACAGGGCACGAGTGAAATTTACCGCAGAAAGAACCTAAGCGACGGCTGCGAGTCACAAAACACGTGATGTCTACAGGGCACGAGTGAAATTTACTGCAGAAAGAACCTAAGCGACGGCACTTGGGTTCTTTCTGAAATAAACGGATTATTTTCAAGGCTGCCAAATAGCATTGCTGATGAGGAACATTGGTTATTTCGGCACTAAAAGATGTATTTACCTTTAAATTGTACATTAGCACCAAAAACACATTTTTTGAAATTTTGTCCCTTAGGTGGTTTCTGAAATAAACGATTCAATTGCAATGCTCAGATACTGAATTTTGTGGATTGTTTATACAAGATCGAAAGAGAAAGAACTCTCGTTCCTTTATTTTATGGTCTTTTTCGACATATGACATATATTTAGATCCCGTCCTTATACCTCGCGGGTTTTAGGGAGAGCGGATGTGTCATTAATTCCATGCTTGAGGACCCATAAAGTGTGGGATCTCCGTTTGTCCCCCTCTCCCAAACAAGTTCTATATAAAAAAAAAAAACTTTTTATTAATTTTTCAAGACTCGACTGTTTCCTTTTCTTATTGCATTCATTTATATAATATTAATTTAGTAGAGCCTTTATTTGATAGTAAATATTATTTGAATAAATTTTTATCGTTCAAATTTTTCAATCTTCACAACAAGTGAACTTTTCTTTAGACGCCCTAAAACTATTTATCGTTAATTCTGAACACCCAGCTTCCCCAAATTATTTATTCACATCAACTTTATGTTTACCATTTCAATAACAACTCACAAATTTAATAATTCGAATTTGAATTTTATGAAATATCTAGTAGATTCGTAAAAATTACTCTCGTTTTATCTGCTCTGCCATACGATGAAAAACAAAACTTGATTAGTCGAACAGATCAATTAACTTACCTTTTGATCTTTTAATAAAATTACTTAGCCATCAGCGGATCCTGATAGCGTTAATATCAAGGGCAGCAGGAGCGTGATTGAGGAGGACGTTGCAAAATTATTTTGTAGATGAATTTTCATTTATTTTTGAGAGAACATAGACAAGCAAGAGAAACCTAGAAAAGTAAACATCTCTCGCCCTATAAGCATTCACTGACAAGGCCAGGTGACATTTATGTGTTTGCAAATACATTCAAAGATGGCTGCTATTTAATTTTATTTTTCTCTCCGACCCCCAGTTTTCGTATTACACCTTTTTTTTGTCCCTTGATTATGATTTAAAGACATTTACGTCATTTGAGAAATAAAATTATTATCCTCCAGCCTGCTATTATTGTAGATACGTAGAGAGAGCTAGGTATCACAACGTCACTCTTCCCAAAGCTTATTTTAATATGCTAACTGAACAAAATCGGAAATTTTTTATGATTACGTAAAACGAGCTTAGCGAGTAATAATAATTTTATTTAATATTACTTAGTTACTCATCATAACTCTATCATTTGAAATTTATTTTAAACATATCATATATTTAAATTCGATTTAGAAAATAATCAACTTCCGTTTTCTCTATAACCGCACACACACATACACACACACACATATTCAGACAGATAATATAATGAATGATTTTGAGTTATCCCCGTATTCACGCGTCTTGGTATTTGTGTGTTTGTCTGTCCCTCTTTTGGAATTTTTCCTTTATAAATTCATTTTTACTTTAAATAACTCTTGAGATTGTTATATAAAAATTATTTTAATTATTAAAATTGATGCACATATTATTGTTCTTTTTTTTTGCTTCCTTATTTGTAAAAAAAAAGTTTAAGACTTTCCTTTATCAAAATATAAGAATGTAAGAAAATAAGTCTATCAAAAATTAAAATAACTTTAACGAGGCCTTGAATTGGGGCAAAAATAGCAAATCGCCCTGCCATTCTTCTCCCATTTTTTAAAATTATTCTCTCCCTTTTCAGTCATTAGTGTCAGACTGGTCATGCCTAGACCCCAATAGATATTTTTGCGTATCTATACATTTAATATAACAACACGAACTATAAACAGCTCTCCTGAAAAATGATGGAAATTGAGATACGTCACTACGTGATTCAGGCAACGATATGGCGTAAGTTGCCGAAAAAACTGTGTGCATGTGTGTGAGTGGGAAAAAATCGTTTTTTTTTTTGTTTTTTTTTTTTATAAAAAAAAAAAATATAGGTCTGGCGGCAAGATAGTACTTTTCAGGGGACTATAGAGGATGACCGCAGTTGCTGACAAGATAGTTTTTTCATTGTTTGAGGTTTTAAGTATAAGAATTTGACCATAATTGCAAGTCTTCACATCATCTTAGCATGCATTCCATTTATTTCCTATACAAATAAGAGGAGTGGGGGTAAAAAAAAATTGGACCAAAAATTGGCCTGGCAAGATCCGGATCCTTATTCTGGGAGCTATTCTTAGCCCAAATCCATTGTCAGAATTCGGTCCTCACATTTTGCATACTCAACTCCCCCTCCAGCGCCCTCTCTAATTTTAGAAAGCATTTCAGCTTTTCTTCTTCAAATGCAGCGGAAAGTGCAAGTAAAAATTGAGTAAATTAAAAAAAAACCAAAACAAATGACATTATGTTAATTTTATACTCTGTACGATCGATTTTAGTCAGTATAAAATCATCTTCAAGTCCGCGTTATTAATTTATGTTATTTTTGACGTTTGTGAGTTCATATATAAACTTTTATCATATCAACAAATATAAAATATAAAAAAGTTTTTTTATTTTTTAAAATATAAAAATTTCATATGAACTCTGAAACGTCAAAAAATATTTCGCCATCAAACAACACAAATTAATAGCGCGGACCTGAAGATTGTATTATAATGACCATAAATAAATTATGTTTTTCTCTCTCTTCTTCATCTCTATTTTTTTTTTTTAATTTTTATTTAAGGTCTTTTTGGCATTGGAGGGGAGGCGATTTAGACCCCGTCCATATTTATTTAAATTGATTAGTAGCCAATTCAAATGAAATAAATTTTTGTTACATGGGACCGTGAGCCTTGCTACAAATGACCAGCATGCTAACCACTACACCAGGGCCCTGGGGCAACATAATGTTATTATTATTTGGTTTTTTAATTTCTCTCAATTGTATATCTGCATACCATGAGTTGCCTCTTCTCGAAAAACTCATTAAAATTGCATTTTTTTTTTTTTTTTTAATTTGCTTAAGGTCTTTTTCGACAACTAAGGTCATTTAGACACCATTCCTATTTATTTCAAATGATTGGTAGCCAATTCCAATGAAATAAATTTTTCTCTCGCTTGGGATGAAAAGCGAACCCGGGACCTTAGGCATGTCTTCTCTCTGACCCACGGGTCACGGGCTTTGTAATTTCTTTCCTTATCAATCATCGAGCTATCCCATCCACTTCAATTCTAAACCTAGGTTGGATGTCCCAGGAAAAGCAAGCTAGCCATCGAGTATTTGTTGTAAAGACTGATAATTTCCAGTAGTATTGATTTTGTTTTGGCCAAAATTTGATGGCACACTTTAGAAATCCTTCGGCACAGAGGTTGGAAATCACTAATTTAAGGTCTTCTTCCTGGTTCTGTAGCTATTTAGATTCCGTCGCTATTTTTCTAAATTGGTATCCAATATAACAAAAGAAACTTGTCTTCTATCAGGAATATTCATGTAATAAGAAAAGAAATAATTTCAACAAACGTGTGTTTCTACTATTGAAGAATTTATAAAAAACAACCATTTTGATGGTTTTGAAAAAAACAAAAGCTGGTCGCCGACTGCAACAATTTAAAAACCACCTCGAACTCCGCATCATTGCAATTGACATTTTTAGAATATTTGATGTTTACTCTTTTTCTGGATTATTATTTTTAAATGTTTTCCTAACTTAGTCAAATATATAACGACTTGGAAACCGCAATATGTCGTATGTCAAAAAAATTGATTTTTTTTTTATTGCACCACTATGGCCAACTTGTTGATCTGCACAACACAAAAAATTTTAAGGCATTATCATTCTAAGGTAAAATAAATAATGCTTAAGCATTTAAGAAATAAATTGGAAGCATAATGACATGTTGGAACAGTTTTTTGTCCCTCCTGAAAACTTTGATTTTTGGACATACAACATATTGCCATTTCCACGACGATATTCTTGTTTGTTTTCCACTAAATTTTATTAAAATAGTCTCTACGTGTCCGTAGATCACGTTGTGATTGTTTGTCTTTCTCAAGTTTGTAACTCAAATACTAAATTCATAGCCATTAATTTTAATGCTATATTAAAGTTTGTTAGATAGGCTTTCCCTCCCTCATTCTCTTCTCTCTTTATCTTTCATTATAAATACCTTATTAATAATAAATACGAGGAAAAATATTCTCTTGCTAATTAATTCTTTTTTCCGTTCTGCTATGTAGTGAATCATTCAAGAGTACATTTACATAGTATTACTTTATTAGTAAACATTAAATTAAGAAATAATGGCCTGACTAAGCAAATGACAATTATTAACTATACAACGTTTTGAGTTTTTTTTTTTTTTTTTGTTTAAACAAAGCAAGATTAATTTTTTAATTATAAAAATAAAACAGCGTTTCGCTCTTGCTTAAATTTGGGGGCTAAGTTTTGTCAAAATGAAAAAAAAAGAGATTTATATTTGAATTTGAGAATGGTTCCAGCTAATAGTTGAAATATAACTTAAAACTCAGTTTATTTTTTTCTATTTCACTTTGCATGGTCAAAGTGGTATCAATAATTTACAGTATCGGGTATCTTTTCAACAAAAAATGCACAAATATTTTTTGGGAACCACCCCTTTATTTTTTTAATTATTACAAACACATTTTAGAGTTTAGGCTTTCACAGTTGTGTTTTTTTTTTTTTTTTTTTTATTCATTTACCCGTTTAAGCACAGGTGTGTTGGGAACTTGAGTCTCATTGTTGAAAAAAATGCGGCGCTCAAAGAAATTTTTTATAAAAAAATTTCGATAGACGTGTTTTTTATTGTGTCCCAAAAAAACAATAAATATGGTAAAAAAACATGGTGTTTTTTTGAAACTTGCTTCTGTTTGTGATTGTAATAAGAAAATAATTTTTTTTTTCCGTTTGACTATGGTTTATTTGTAAAAATTAAAACGTTTCGGCTACAGTATGAGTGAACCGAAAATCAAATTCTTTTATTAAAATAATCTTCAAACGCAAACAGAAGCAAGATTCAGTTATTGTTTTTTAGGGATACAATAAAAAAAAAAAAACAGAATTTTTTATGAAAATTTTCTTTTTTTTTTTTCAACAAAGAGCCTCAAGTTCTCAACCCTCGATATCATACTTTTGTATAAAGCGCAAGCCACAGACTTCCATTTTATGTGCCTGTTTGCCAATCTCTCTCGCTGAATGGTTAGAGTGAGAGGAAGCGAAGTCAGTGAGGAAAACTTTAAGTCATAGAGAAAATTTTCAAACAGTGAGCAAGAATAAATCTGATGTATTTGCTCGCCTAAGGCGAGAAAGGGGTCCAGGGGCGCAGCCCCCTGACAAGTGGTAAAGCTCGCTGAAGGCGGGTTAGCCAGGATTTGGAGCCGTTGTTTATTTTGAATGATGAGTTGGAAAATATGAGAATTATGACAAAATGGCTCGTAATTTAGGTAACTTTGACTGACAATGAGTAGAAAAATGTTTATATCTCAATACATATTTGAGATATTAAGTTTGTACCTTTCTTCATATAATTTTTACTTTTGCTTGTCTACATGTTATATAGAAATGCATTCATGTCAAAAATTCCTTGACGAAATTTTTAAAAACTCTAATGATTTTGATTAAAATTCATATTTATTAGATTTAAAGAGTTAAAATGTATCTCCTCATTTTCACAATTGAAGCACACTTTACTCTTGTACTTACTTCATAGTAGAGATAGAAGAAATGGTTGCTATGCTTACAAAATATAAATATTTTCCCATGTTTGTATATTTTATATCTTGAATTCTAAAGTACCCTGCTGCCTGAAACTGAAATAAATCTGGTGTGATAAGCATAGAACACAACTTTCAATTACCGAAAGTTGTGTGCTGTGCGACTAGTCACGCCATATTTTTTTTTATTTATTCACGAGAAATAAGGAAGTAATCTTTGATTCACAGACAAATCCATCTACCTTCTCAAGGCCCCATAAAAGGTCACAAGTGTTCTGAGATTTTTTCTTTTTTTTAATTTAAATGTCAAAAATTTCAAAACTATTCCCACCATATTTTCTTTCTTTTAATGGAATTTTTGATGAATCAACTCGGAGCACAGTTTTACTTTTTAAGCCTACGTAAAGATTTTTTTTTTTTTGCTACGAGGTCATAGAAAGTGAAATTAAAAAAATAAAAAAAAACTCGCCTGTCTGCCATTCATAAATGAATTCACTCTTAGTTACGGTCTTTGAAGCAGAAACAAATAAAACAAGGAAGAAGAAGAAGAAGAAGAAGAGAAGCAGAATTTAATTTTAATCACTTGTCTTCACACTAACATACAATTATTTTCATTAAATTATGCTTAAATAGGCACTTAAAAATTTATTTAATTTGCATTTAAAGAATTCACTCTCTTCTTCCTTATTACCTATAAACCTAATAGAAAACGAAGGTGTTGGAAGCGAGGTGTATTAAAAACTAAAAGGATTAAAAATTTAAATAAAAACTATTCCGAAAATCCATCCGGAAATCTTAAATGGAAACTTCGGAGGGGGAAATTCCTTTAAATGATTCATTTTTATTAAATAACAAACAAAGAGTTGAGTGGTGATAGATAATGCAAGGTGATTGTGCTTATTTATTTTTTTCCATTTCTTTCCTTTATGACTAATTCAAAATCTAATCAAAATTTAAAATCAAATTAGAATATACATAACATAACAATATACATATATTATAATTTTTATTTTTAAAATTTTGAATACGTCAAACATGAATTTTTCAATTTAAAAAATGAAGGGCCTATTCGTTCCTTTTATTACCACCAAAAGGCAACTTCTTAACCCCTCTCTCTTCCCCTCTCTCGTTCATCTGTGACTTTCTCAGAACCTACCGTCTTGTCAGAAATTTTATTAAAAATATTAATTAATTTTAACAAAATAATGATAACTTCAACAAAATCCTTCTTCTATCAATATTATTTTACCCACTTTTTACTTTCTTTTTTTACAAAGTATTATCAAAGACGATCTGTAAATTTTCGCCGTCTTATATTTCCCTGAGTTCAAAAAAATACTCCCTCTGACCCAAATTAGTTCCTATATTTCTTAAAATATTAAATATTTAAATTAATCTCTTTGTATTTGTAGGAGTCCAGTCGATATAATGAAAAATAGGGGGGTTAGCATGGGCGTAACTAGGGAGGATTCCGGGGTGGGCTCGGCCCCTTCCAAGAGAGAGCTCGCCCCCCCCCAAAAGCTCCCCGACCCAAGAAAAATTGAAAAAATATGGGGAATTTCAGGCCCCCCGGAGGATAGCTTCGGTCCCACTGACCCCCCAGCCAAATTCTCTAGTTACGCCCATGTTAGCTGGAAAATATTCCAAAGTTAATGAGAATTTAATAAATAAAGGAGCCTATTCGTTCCTTTTATTACCACCAAAAGGCAACCTTCTTAACCTCTTCTCCCTTCCCTTACCTCTTCCCTCTCTCGTCCACCTATGACTCACATAACCTGCAGTCTTGCAGAAATTTTATTTAAAATAATCTTTACAGGTCATTTGGGGGTACTTATGGGGAGGATGTCTATTCTAAGTTTTCGACCTCGAGGGAACCCTGAGAGGAGGGCAAAAAAACTCAAAATGTTAGCCTTTTTCAGATTTTGGCTTACATATCTCGTAAACTAAGCATATTCTGTGCACGTATATCATAGCTCAATACAAAATAAATTAACTAAAATATGGTACATTAAACGAAATTGTAGACCCAATATTAACCAAGATTTCGGCCGGTCAAATTTAGACAAATTTTCTTGAAATGTTATAATTTTGTCTTCAATTCTTCTGAAAATAACACAATCATTTTTCAGAAATATTAAACATATATTATTTATTATTTGCTCGTTTTTTTTTTCTAAAAAAAGCTACTACAAGAAATATATTCTTTATCAAAAAAGTTTTTTATCAAACTAGATAAAAAAAAAATTCAAAATCAAGAAGATAAGCTTCTGCTTAGGTTAAAATTATTATACTTAGTCAAATTTCTTATTATACTTAGTCACAAAAGGTAATAAATAAAAAAATTACTCTATATTATTCTTTAATCAGATGTAGGCCTATTATGTATTATGCAAATTTTTCGGTTATCCCTAAAACAGAGCCGAGAGCCTTGCCAATCCCTTGGGCTGAATATTAATATGGGCCTTCTTTCCCTTCTCTCTCTCTCTCAAAAAAATACTCTGAAATCCAAATATATGCGCTCTTTTTATTTAAAAATATTTTTTTCCATGACCACTTAAGGATTAAGAAGGAAAATATTTTTTAAATATTCTTCTTTTCTTGAAACAGCTATCTTTTAAAAATAAATAAATTATTTTTTGTTAAATATTTTTCGTATTTGATTAAGATATTAGTATTCAATAAACTAGTCATAGATATATTTAACAAAAGCCCCTCGAAATCCGAACCCAGGATCTCTAGCCTTTCCAGGGCATCCACTGCACCAAGTCCAACCCCCCCCCGACCTACACCAACAAAAACTGCTTCCCCTTATATCCAAGTTAACTGTGCATTTCACTAATAAAGTAAGAAATATTAAAGAAAATTTCTCACTTTTCCGCGGCGGGTTATTTTTTTTTTTTTTTGGAAAAATTTTTCACGGCAAGTGGGATTTGAACCCGAGTTGGGTGAACAACTCTAGATTCGTAATCCGCAGCTTATCCGATTAGCCACGAGCCTCCTGCTTGAACTTTAAAGGTTTCGGCCTCGAGCCTATCTGCTGTCCTGTCCTAAAGCTTAAGAAAGTATAGTGGCATTTTATGGAGATTATATGATTAATCAGGAAAATAGATTTTTATTTTTATCTGAAGAAATATTTTTTTCTCCCTATTAAATATAGTTCTTATTATGGGAGTTTTAATTATAGACCACATTTGTTATTAATTAAATACTGTACAACATTTCGACTGCTTATTCTGCAGTCGTTTTCAAATTATTGTGCACTTGCTCCGACACAATATAGTTCATTTAAAAATATTTTTAAAATTTGCCAGTCACTAAAATAAATATCCTGCAATACTTGACAGTAGAAGGAGAAAAGGTATTTTAGAGTGAACAATAAATATTCATTAGCGAAAAGAATATTTGATTAACAGTCTACTATATAAACTGAGATAGGCCATACGATCACACCAAATGACTTATTCAGATTTTAATATAGGAATACAATTTTGAACTTGAATTTACTTACAGGTGAATGCTTTTAAACCATAAAAATCTGGTGTGACTGGCGCACCGTTCACAACTTTCTCTTACCTTCGGTAATCGAAAGTTGTGTATTGTGCTTGTCTCTACCAGATTTTCGTGTCGACATGTATTTAGTTTCCGACAGTAAGGTACAATCGATTTTCAAGTTGTAAAAATTTATAAGTATGGCAAAATATTTATATTTTGATACCATGGCAACCACATTCTCCTATCTTTTCTATGGAGTACAAGAGTAAAGTGGTCTTCAGAAGATTTCAATCACAAAATGAGAATATACATTTATAGCGAATCTAAAAAATAATTGATTTTTGAATTTAAAAAAAAATCATTGGAGCAAATTTAGAGAAAATCGAAAAAAACTGAAAAAGTGCATCAGTAAAGTACTAATACTCTTTGGTCGATTTTGTTAAAAAAGCTTCGTGTGTCACGTCCCAGGGGTGCCTAACTTAAATATACAATTTCAACCTCCTAGCTCTTTTCGTTCTTGAGATATTTTGTTCACAGACAGGACACACAGACAGACAGACAGACAGACAGACCATGTCGCGAAAACCACTTTTTTAGATTCAGGGGACGCAAAACGTGTATATCCGTCAAAATCTCGACATCGAATTTTTGACATGAAACCAATACTTTCTCTCTCTATATATATTAACATATATATAGAGGTAAGAGAAAGTAATTAATTAAAATATACTGGTAAGATGGATTAAAATTAAATTAGCAAAATCACCGGGAAATATTTTTTTCATTATATTTAGGAAATGAGTGTTTTTTTTTATCGAAAAATTTCCCTCTGATAAAAAAATAAAGTATAATTTCCTTTTTTCCTCTATATGAAATCACTCACTGCCGTCCATATGCCTCAAAACATATTATCACACCTTCTTTATTTTTAAAAGACTATTAATTATATTTTTTCTAATATATTTTTTTCTATTTGTTCAGGTTATTACCATAATCCACTGTATGCTGTTTACTTTCTATTACCTATGTATATATGTAATATATATATAGAGAGAGAAGGATTCATGTCAAAAATTCGATGTCGAGATTTTGATGGATCTTTCACGTTAAGAGGGTCCCCTGAATCCAAAAAAGTGAAGTTTTCGCGACATGGTGGGGGGGGGGAAAGAGGAAGGTGTGGGGTATGGTTTACTCCACTCCAAAACTGTCTAACGATGAAGGCGTACGTCCAATGACGTCACCCGGACCAGCGATGGGCGGCCATGGGCTGCGGCCGTTTCGTCTCTGGATAATCGTTCGTCAGGCAGTCCACTTACGACGGACCACAGCGATCAAACTCCACCACCTGTATCCACAGTATGCTCGATATGTCTTCGTGCCTTTAAGAATCCCTTGGGACTTAAACAGCATATGGGAAAGGCTCACAAAGAACTGTCGAACGCTAACATTCAAATAGCCGAGAAGAGGCGTCGTTGGACTACTGAAGAGAAGCTATTGTTTTCCACGGCAGAAGCCGAAGCCCGAAGAGCAGGAGTAAAGGATATAGTAGCTTTCCTTCATAATCGGTTCCCAGAAAGGTCCCAACGCTCCATCAGATATATTAGAAGTATCAGGGAATACAGTACAATGGTTGCGGAAGCTTCGGCAAGACTCCGCAATCAGGAAATGTCCAACAGAAATACGATGATGTCAACTTACTACCCGAACATGACCACACTAACTCCGACAATAATGATGGCGACCGCATCTGCCACTGGTTGAGAAAAGCTGCCGGCGAGCTCGACGACCGTCTTGGTTGGTCGACCGGGCTTCTTCGTATTGCTGCTCTCTCCGCCGCGGACCGGTCATCCGGAAGCGGGCTCTCTCCTCGTAGGATGGTTGCGATCGGTCTTTCCTGACTTTAAGCTTCATCATGAAGGATTGTATCGCAAAAAAAGAACACCTGTAAATCCAATATACACTTCTAACAGACAAAAAAAGAGGAGACTCTACGCCCGGATTCAAAAACTCTGGAAGATTAATCGTACCAAAGCGTCCCGCGAGGTGCTTGCACCCACTAACAACCAAACTCAACACCTCTCTCTCAAAGAACTCAAAGACTACTGGGCTCATCTTTTTGCCACAACTGGGACCGCGGTGGCCCCCAATCTCCCAAAACGACCTTGCATTAAGATTCTTGGTGCTCCAATATCGGTACCAGAATGCATACAGAACAGAATTCACTCTGGATCTGCACCAGGCCCCGATGGTCTACCAGCCTCTTTGTGGAACGCAGTTCCGCCCTTACTTCAGGCCACCTATTGTAATATCGTTCTGTCTCTCGAGGATCTTCCAATCCATCTATGCCTATCAAGAACAGTGTTTATTCCGAAGGGGCCCGAAGTCTCAACTCCCAGTGAAGTCAGACCCATCTCCATGCCGGGTGTCTTTGTGAGACATTTGAACAAAATTCTGGCCGCAAGACTTATGAAAATTCCTAATGACGCAAGACAAAGGGCATTTCGCCCTGTAGATGGATGCGCAGAAAATGTCGCCATATTATCTGCTTGTCTCGATCACTCCAACAGATTTCATAGGACCTGCTATGCTGCCATACTGGACGTTTCAAAGGCCTTCGATTCAGTGTCCCATGAATCGATTATCCATCAAGCCGAATGCGCCGGTATTCCATCCACGATAACAGCATATCTCCGTAAATTATACCAGAATTCACGAACTGTCTTCCAACACGGGGGTGAAAGCTCGGTTCCTTTAGAACAGGCAAGAGGAGTTCGTCAGGGCGATCCGCTGTCACCGCCATTATTCAACCTTATAATGGATAGCGTCCTGGCGGATTGTAGAAGAGAAGTTGGGTACGAGCTGGAACCAGGCACTCGAATTAACGCTCTTGCCTTTGCCGATGATTTGGTTCTTCTATCGGAATCCAGAAGAGGCCTTGAAGTGAACTTAAGGGCGGTCGAAGAGTCTTTGGCGCGCTTTGGTCTTGAGATTAATCCCAGGAAGAGTCGGACCCTGTCTCTAATTAAGGGGCTATCTGGAAGAGTAAACAAAGTCGATCTAACACCTTTCTTCGACTGTAACGACAACCCTTTGGGCACTATTTCAATAACTGAAACCTGGAAATACCTAGGAGTTCTGTTTAAATATGATGGCCCAGTTGAAGTTGCCGGAGACCTTGCTACGAACATCGAAGTCATCTCGAAAGCCCCTCTAAAACCCCAGCAGAAGGTCCACGTTCTACGATCCCATCTTATCCCCAGTCTATTACATAAGCTATGCCTGGGACGTGTCAATCTTGAATATCTTAGAAGAGAAGACGCAAGAATCAGGAAGGCTTTAAGGAAATGGCTTAGGTTGCCGCACGATACGATCAACGCTTTCTTCCATGCCTCGATTAAGGATGGAGGGTTGGGTATTCCATCCCTTTCAACCCATATTCCGGGGCTCGTTTTCGAACGTCTCGATGCACTCGAAATGTCCTCATTGAAAGCGGTACAAGCGGCCCATCGCAGCCACTACATACAAACTAGACTTGACTGGGCTAGACGTGGCCTCCAAAACGACAATACATTCCTACGCACGAAGACCATGCGCGAAAAGTACTGGGCTGAAATCCTATATAGATCCGTAGATGGTATTGAGCTGAAAGAAGCATCTAAGTCAACGGCATCTACCAAGTGGATAAATGAGAATGCTCATTCCATTCGCGGATCCGACTGGGTTCACTATATTCGAACATGGATCAATGCACTGCCTTCTAGAGTGAGAATGCGACGGGGGACACAACCAGGAAACAAGAACTGCAGAGCGGGATGCATCGGCTCCAGAGAGACTACTGCCCACATAGTTCAGCACTGCTGGCGATCTCATGGGGGTCGAATCCTGAGGCATGATGCCGTATGCTCGATTGTGGCCAACTCTCTCAGTCGCTCCGGCTGGAAGGTGGAGCGTGAAAGATCTTACCGAACATCAAATGGTGTGCTGAAGCCGGACATTCTAGCTATACGGGATGGTGCCGGTGTATTTATAGACACTCAAGTCGTTTCTGGAGCCCAAGAGCTGGACGTTGTAAACCAACAGAAGATCGAGAAGTACGACCTGAGACCGCTCTATGAGGCCGCAGAAAGGGTCCACGGAAAGCTTCGTTTCTGGGTGGAAGGTGTAACACTTTCTTGGAAGGGAGTTTGGTCCCTTAACTCAATCCAGGCCCTTACATCACTCGGAGTCACACGTGGAACCCTAAGTCATATTACCACCAGAGTGTTGTGGGGTTCACACATGAACTTTGCGCGCTTCTTTATGACCACCTCAAGAGCAAGAAATCGACGGCCGCGTCCGAGGTAGCGCCTCGAATACCATCCGGCGGAAGAGTCCCTCCCCGTGAAGTACATTACCTTTAAATGCATTATAATATTTAATTGTAATTATTAATAATTAAAAAAAAGATCTGTAATGTAAAGAAAAGAGGACCAATAAATGGGTGACATCAGGTTCCTTGCGGGAATTGGTTTGATGTTCACCGAATAATAAAAAAAAAAAAAAAAAAAAATATCTGTCTGTGGTCTGTGAACAAAATATCTCAAGAACAAAAAGAGCTAGGAGGTTGAAATTTTATATTTAAGTTAGGCACCCCCATGGGACGTGACACGAAGTTTTTGAACAAAATCGGCCAAAGAGTACTAGTACTTTCACTGATGTACTTTTTCAGTCTTTTTTCGATTTTTTCAAAATTCGCTTCAATGATTTTGATTAAAATTCAAAAATCAATTATTTTTTTAGATGGTCTTCTTTCAAATGTATATTCTCATTTTGTTATTGAAATCTTTTTTTTTTTTTTTTTTTAAACATTCATACTTTTTCTTGCCACTCACACTCACATTCACACAGTCTTTTTCGGCAACTTAGGCCATTTAAGAGCTTTGACGATAACCGTTATTTAAGAAATGATCTATTATTGGGTCAAGGCATTCTTATTTAAGCCATTTGGTATCCAAATAGGCTTAAATAATATCATCGGACTGCCTCAGGTCCGTAAACCCGCGACGTTTGGTATATGATGTTAGCAAGCTAACCTCTACACCAAGCCCCGAGGGGCTATTGAAATCTTCTGAAGACCAATTTACTCTTGTACTCCATAGAAAAGATAGGAGAAAAAATCGTTGCTATGGTAACAAAATATAAATATTTTCCCCATGTTTATAAATTTGCCCCCGGGTTTGGCGTAGTAAGTAGCGCGCCTACCTCCTATAAACCAAACGTCGCGGGTTCGGACCCAGGCAGTCCGATGATTGTATTTAAGCCATTTGGATACCAGATGGCTTAAATAGAAATGCCTGACCCCACACTAGATATATTCTCGCCAACGAGTTATCGTGTCAAAGTCTTATATGGCCTAAGTTGCCGAAAAGACTGTATGAATGTGTGTGTGAATGTGAGTGTGAATGAGAAAAAGTGTGAATGTTTAAAAAAAAAAAAAAAAAAAAAAAATTTTACATCTTGAATTTTAATATATCGGTGTAAACTAAATATATCTCGACAGATAATGAAATCTGGTGCGACAATCACAGAACACAACTCTCGATTACCAAAGGTAAGAGAAAGTTGTGTGCTGTGCAACCAGTCACACCAGATTTTTTCTTATTGAGGGTCATGGCCGTGAGATGGGTCAGCTTGCTTTTAGCTCGGTTTCATTTCTTTATAAATTAATTTTTCCGACCCTACATACGGATAAGGCCAAGATAGAAGAATCTTACGGTAATAGCATATGTCTGATCGGTTTTTGCAAATTGAACGTAAATTTGAAAAATGTGGTTTTATTAACTATTTGCTTACCAAAAAGGATCCCAATTAAAAAAAAAAAACTTATTTTGCTCTGCCAAGCCTAAAACGTAAAGAATCTTTAAAAATCAAATTTTTACAATTAGGTCTCCACAATTACTTTCCCTAATTACGAGAAAGTAAAAAATATCGATTTATACACAAAATGACACTTATTTTACTATAGTTAAAGAAATCACAAAACATTTAATATTGCAAAATTAAAACAAATACAAACAGAGGAAAAATTTTTTAAATATTTGTAAAGAATATTAAAGAATACTTGGAAGCCCCGGTGTGATGTTTCGTTGCGTATGGAAATTTAAATCCATTTACTTGAATTTTTACCAGACTTGACTACCAATGAGGTGACTAACAAGATAGATAGAGATTTTGATTAGTAATCCTAAATGGGAGGATATTAATAGAAAGGAAGGTAATTACTAAATGTGGATATATACAATAATATAAAAGCATAAATTTCTCTTGCTAATCGGCGGGGAACTCCAGCAGAAAAGTGCATCGATAAAAGAAGAGAGAAACGTGGGAAATACCCTTATTTTGATTATGCTGTCGGCTGGCAAAAATATTTCTTGAGTTGTTTTTATCTATTGATATTTATACAGCAAGGACAGTCAGTGATTCCATCGAGGAAGGAGTAATATTTATTATGAGACAGTGTTGCCAGATCTTTTTTTATAATAAAAAATAAATAATAATTGCCATGAATGAACTGGAATGCAACCTTCTAATTTGTAATTCCTGCTTAGAGCAGATGTAGAGCTCTCACTTTTTAATCTGTGTTTCTAGTTCTGAACGATAAAATATAAATTCGGCTCAAATCAATTAAGTTCATATGATGGAGAGAGGCGGAAACACCCATGGGCTTCCTGTGTATAAGTCTGTGTGAGACTTGCGCTACCGAATAAATACAAAAAATTATGATGCTATATAGTAAATATTTTGAGTTTTATGTTGGGTCGATTTGCCAAAAGTTTTTTTTTTATTCTGCCCATTGGCTTACCGCCATTGGGCTAAAAGTCGTTACAAAATATATTTTTACAAAAATTCTGTATAACAAAAAAAAAAATTAAATACAATAATACAACAATATAAGTACAATAAAAACCTATTACAAAAATATATAGTTTAAGCAAAAAAAAAAAACAGTATAAAAAATTATAGTCTAGAAAAAACATTATATAAAACCGAACATTGTTAGCAAATAACAATTCGTACAAACACAATAACTATCAAGAATTGCCAAAAGTTAATGCTGAATTAACTTCAAGTAGATTAAAAGATTATTCCCAATAAAAAATAAATGTTATATAATAAAGGAAATTATGAAATATTTGCTAGAGCTGATCATCTCGGCTCAAACAAAAAATCTGGTGTGACTGGCGCACAGCACACAACTTTCTCTTACCTTCGGTAATCGAAAGTTGTGTACTGTGCTTGTCACACCAGATTTTTTGTGTCGACATATATTTAGCTTCCTACAGTCATGGGATACATTCGATTTTCAAGATGTAAAATTTATAAGTATGGCAAAAATGTTTATATTTTTTTGTTACCATGGCAACCATTTCTCCTATCTTTTCTATGGAGAACAAGAGTAAAGTGGTCTTCAGAAGATTCCAATCACAAAATGAGAATATACATTTTAAAGAGCAACTAAAAAAATAGTTGATATATGAATTTTAAAAAATCGTTGGAGCAAATTTTGAGAAAATCGAAAAAAACTGAAAAAGTGCATCAGTAAAGTACTAGTACTTTTTGGTCGATTTTGTTCAAAAGCTTCGTGTCACGTCCCATGGGGGTGTCTAACTTAAATATAAAATTTCAACCTCCTAGCTCTTTTCGTTCTTGAGATATTTTGTTCACAGACACACAGACAGACAGACACACAGACAGACACACACACAGACAGACCATGTCGCAAAAAACCACTTTTTGGATTCAGGGGACCCTCAAAACGTGAAGATCCATCAAAAATCTCGACATCGAATTTTTGACATGAATCCAATACTTTCTCTCTATATATATATTACATATATACATAGGTAAGAGAAAGTAAAAAGGAGATATTTAATATGATGAATAAATATATAAATTAAGAAGAATGAATATTTGATTATCAGAAAAAAACTTTATTTCTTTAAAAGAAATGGAAAATAGGAAAAGAGTAAATGTCAGCTGAGAGACTTAATAAGTTTCACTTTTCTACTAATATAAGAAATAAATCTAAATATCAAACTGGCACAATATGTTTGGCTAGAATTAGATTTAAACTCTCGACCGTAGGCTCTATTTCAGGGGAAAGGCGAACCCTTTTTTGAGATGTGGGTCAAATTTTGTGCCTTCCCTCTTTCTCAGGGGCTTATATAAGGGCCCCCAAAAAAATTCTTTCAAATCTATATACTTTTATACGGGTATATGGCCAATATCTATATTTTTATGGCCAGTTTTATGAAAATTTGTCTTTGAGAGGGCCCGGGCCCCTCAAGGCTCAGGCGAAAATAGTATTTTAAAAATATTTTTGAGTATGGGAGAAGGGGGGAGGGGGTGATATTTAAAAAAAAAATGTGTTCGAGGCCCCCTCAATAGCTGGGCATACACGGAGAGGTAGAACCGTCGGTTTTGACCGTGCCGGTCCAAACGCACGGATTTATCTTTACGTTAGTGGGCGAGCACGCGCCAGTTTTGACCGCCACGCATCAATCTAACAGATTGGACTGCGGTCCAAACTCACGATCCGATCTTTTCGTTAGTGGGCGAGCACGCGCCAGTTTTGACCGCTACGCATCAATCTAACAGATTGGACTGCGGTCCAAACTCACGGACTGATCTTTTCGTTAGTGAGCACGCGCCAGTTTTGACTGCCACGCATCAATCTAACAGATTGGACTGCGGTCCGAACTCACGGTCTGATCTTTTCGTTAGTGGACAAGCGACAGTTTTGACCGCCCCGGACCATCTCTTTAAGTCGCGATTTTTGGAGGGGGTAGGGGAGGACATGTTACTTCAAAAATTTTTTTACAAATTTATTTTTAAAGAAAATAAGTTATCCCTCCCCCTATTAATTAATTAAGCTATTAATATGTTCTAAAATATTTTAGTTAATCACCATTCACAAAAACAAATTTATTATTATTATTTTTTTTAAATATCGTTTAAGGTCATGGCAAATTAGGATACAAATATTATATAGACCTAGCATTTTACTCGGGAGAAAGTCTAGTTTCTGAATATACAAAAAAAATTATAGGTTATGTAAGAAAAAATATTGGCCCTCTTTCTAAAGCGCCCCCTAATGGTCCGATGTTTACCAAAAGCTTTTCAGTTCTTGACCTTTACATCTAGTTTATGTGTGCAAAATACCACAGACATACACACAGACATCATTCCAAAAACTACTTAAATGGACTCAGGGAACCTTAAATCCTATTTTGGCAGCTTCAGAATCAGATAATTAAAGATTTTATTTAAAGGAGAAGAAAGGATTAATTACTTTTTTTTAAAATAATTTTCTATTTCCATTTTTCTTGGAAATTCCAATGGATTCTTGACTTGATCTGTCTAGTCGGCAGGCAAAACTTTCGTCAAGACGAAAGTCCACGGATTTGGTCAAATCAGCGGTTAAAACTGCCGCGGTCCAAAGATTTTGCCCATACACGTACGGTTTGGCCCGTGGCGGGCCAACTATACGGGTTTATCTGCGGGTTTTTCCTTTACGTTTGTGAGTGATGACGGTTTTAACCGTGGCGGTTTTAACCGTGCCGGTTTTAGCCGGCCCGGCAGACTGGTCCGCCCCGGTCCAACCCGACAGATCAAACTCTCCGTTTTTTTAAACGAAATTGATAATGACGGTTTTAACCGTGGCGGATCGACCCGACAGATTGGTCCGCCCCGGTCCAACCCGACAGATCAAACTCTCCACTTTTTTAAGCCAAATTGACAACGAAAGTTTTAACCGTGGCGGATCGACCCGACAGATTGGACCGCCCCGGTCAAAACCGACAGTTCTACCTCTCCGTGTATGCCCAGCTAATCCACACAACAATAATTGTTTTTTTCTTTTTGTTTTCAGTTATGGACTGTTAGGCGCAAGTGGATGTAGCAAAACGACCCTTCTGTCATGTATAGTAGGCAGAAGGAGGCTGAACACAGGAGATATACACGTGCTGGGCGGGAAACCTGGAACACGTGGTAGTGGAGTTCCTGGGAAACGAGTCGGTAAGTCATAAAACATACTATTATTGTTTAATGGTCATCATTAATTTGTTCATAAAATGACAATTTGAATATTTTAAAATTTATATGACTAAGTGAGGAAACGATTACACAATTAATTGATGACCATTAAGGAACCAAATCATTTGGTTTTATTTTTCTTACTCTGCTCTTATTAATGCAGAATCTCAAATTTGTCGACTAATGATCGAACCGAGCGATTACAAATTTTCGGATATCAGTTAAAAATGGCCTTAGCCGCCGAAAACGCCTTAAAACTAGGAACCGACCGAATATTCGGTTTCGGTTACGGTTTCGGCCAGTTTCGGCCAAAAATCCTGGTTTCGGCCGTAGTTTCGGTTTCGGCCAAAAAGTAGCCGAACCTTTCGGCCGGCCGAAACCTGAGTCTGAAAAGATGGGATGAGACTCGCATGCAAAAAAAAAAAGGTCAAATGATTTGCAAAAGCGGAAAAGGTGCTGAAAAAAAATTTAGTCTCCCTAAAAAAAAGGTAAAATGATTTTCAAGGGAGGGGAAAAAAATTTTCCGCAGGGCGGAAAAAATTTCAAAAAAAAAAAAGTTAAAATAATAATAATTTTTTATAGGAAATACAAGTTTCGGTTTCGGTTACGGTTTCGGCCGAAACTAAGATCGAGGTCGAATATTCGGTTTCGGTTTCGGCTGAAAATCTTGTTTCGTTCGGACCCTACTTAAAACTTACGGCTTCGGGTCGGTTACTTCATCCAGGCCACGTAACCTGGAATGAAGAAAATCCCAGCAATACTGAATCTTAATATCTCTATTAGTATACCGCATCTCATCTTTAAAAGAAGTACAAATATTTGTTTTATATTTCTTTTAATCCTACGGTACCTCTTCAGGGGCGGATTAATGCAATTTTGTCGGTGGGGGGGGGCGGTTTTTTTTTCAATTTTTTTTTTATTTAAGGACTTTGTCGGCATCTATGGCCATTTAGACCCCTTTCCTATTTATTTAAATTGATTGGTAACAAATTCAATTGAAATTAAAGAGCGGGAAATCATAATTTCTTTAGATTACTAGTTTTTATAACTTTTTGAATTTCTTCTCGGGGGGGGGGGGGCGATCGCCCCCCACCGCCCTCCCCTGTTAATCCCCCCCCCCGAGGGGGGAGGGGGTAATATGGTGTGACTGGTCGCACAGCACACAATTTTTTCTTAATTTCAGTAATTTAAAGGCCCAATCTGTACTTGTTTACCAGAATATACAAATCAAATTTTTAAGTATTAATTTTTAAAATTTTACATAAAAAAATAATTTTTTTTTCAGAAAAAAAAATTCTCAAATCTCGGGGGGAGGGGGGGATAATTACCCACTTTACCCCCCTTGTATTCGTCCGGGAGGGGGAAGCAAATTTTTAATAGCTAAAACTTGAACGATTTTGCCCTAATTTTCCCAACTTTAATTTTCATTAAGAATAAACAAATAATTATATATTCTACAATTTTTAATTTTTATTTACTAAATAATTAATTGAAATTCATATGGGTTTTGGCAGGGCCGGTTCTAGGGGTTTGAGCGCCTCGGGCAAAACAAATTTTGGCGCCTTTTATACAACAATATACAAATTGGCTATAAATTAAAAAAAAAATTAACGAAATAGGAAAATTTTAATCGAAATTAATAAATGGCAATGTAAAAAATATATTTATTATTTAAAAAATAAACTATTTTTAATTTTTATTTATAAATAATTAATTGAAATTCATATGGGTTTTGGCAGGGCCGGTTCTAGGTGTTTGAGCGCCGGGCAAAACAAATTTTGGCGCTTTTTATACAACAATATACAAATTTCCTATAAATTAAAAACAAAAAATTATCGAAATAGAAAAATTTTAATCAAATTAATAAATGGCAATGTAAAAAATATATTTATTATTTAAAAAATAATACAAACAAAAATTATAATGAATGTAAAAAAAGATTTTAATTTTTAAATTCGGCGCCCCTCAAAATTGGCGCCCCGGGCAGTCGCCCGGCTTGCGCGCCCCTTTATCCGGCCCTGGGTTTTGAATAAATTTTCTTGGATCTACGGTTATATTTATTATTATTATTAATTTTATATTAATATAATCGGCAGAGGACGTAGACTATTTCGAGACAACTTATAAAATTATATATATCTAAGCAAAGGTAGATGATAGTGGGCCTCTAAGCCACTTTATTTTCATGATAAAGTTTCTAAATTCAATTTGTTGATGGTTCATTTGAAACTTTTTGGAGCGAAACTTTCTTCCCTAAGTCCTCCACTAACGATCTAACTTTGTTTAGATAATTTTAAAAATTATTTAATTTAACGTCCAATTCATCTGCCACACACTCTAATGGAAGCAATATCTTTCTCTCACTCTTCGTATGTTTGTGTGTGTTTTTTATTTTGAAACAGAGATAGAAGTATCGAATCCGATAAATCAAGTTTGGTTTCCAGGTTTGAATTATTTATCTATTTATTTATTTAAAAAAATTACACTAACAAATTAAATTAATTATTTAAAAAATGAAGTTTAATTTATTCTCTATCAATAAAAAAAAAACACGCGTCAAAAAAAGTGTTTAATTACGATCGAAGTCGATTTAAATAACATGCTTGACCTTGCACTTTTGCTTATTTTTAGCGGATGTTTTCTTTAAGAAATTTTCCATTCTTTTAGATTGGAAAGGAAAGTGGGCAGTAGCCTGATATTTACGAAAATTTAATTATTGTAAAGAAAAAAATTTGTTTTCATTTATTTTTCTATTAAAGCCCATGAAGAAAACCTCCCTAATTTTACTTTTTTTTTTCCTTTAGAACGCGCAGAATATTTTTTTTAAAGCAATGGGGAAAATAACTCGAAAATTACGATAAACATTTTAAATTTTCTTTTAACAAAAGATAACAAACTATTAAGTCGCTTTTACGTATTTACGTATACAAACAACTTAAAGTAAACTCTTAAAAAAATAAACGTAAAGTTCTAAATTGATTGTATTAATTTTATAAAAACAAAACGAAGAAATAAAACCAGTCAACCTTCTCAGGTTCCACTTTTAAAATATTTGTGATTTTGTATAATCTGCGGCACTGTTTTGCTGACGATAGCCGAAATATTTACCAAAAATAAGTGGAACTTTAGTTTTATTTCTCCCAGTTCTTCTGCTTAACATTACCTCACCTAAAATAAATAATTTTTATTTATTACTTTTCCAATATGAACTCTATCTTAGCTTTTGCATCCTAAAAAATAAATTTTCTTCAAAAAAAAAAAAAAATGCATTGTTTAACCAACTCACACTTGGAAAAATTTTGTGTAAAATATTGGCCTGAATATTTGTGCAAAATATTAAATGGTCGTGGACCCCTCACACTACACAAAAATTTTGTATAACATTTCATTTTCGATTAAACTTTCCCTCGGGCCTTGGTGAAGTGGGTAGGGTGATGGGCTTTTATATCAAGGGTCGCGAGTTCGGATCCCGCCTCACGCGACAATTTATTTCAATTGGATTTCAACTCTTTTTGAAAATGTTTGAATACTCGCTTTTTTGTGCAAAAATTGACCTCACACTTGCACAAATTTTGCAGATGTCGTTTTTGTGCAGAATTTTTGCAAGTCTGAGTGCCCCTTAATTTTCCCGCGCTTTTTATAGAATTTATTAGATCTTTAGCTTACTTCTGAGTTTTAATTCTCAAAAGTCTTCTATTTTCTAAATGTATTACTATTGTTATTTTTATTAAATGCTTTTATTTAACTTACTCTTTCAAGGTCACCAACTTTTAGTCTTTGTTTGGAAACTTCCCAATGAGCTAGAAGCTAGAAAAAGTGAAATTTGATATTTAAGGGTCATTTTTGATGGCGAAAATTGTCAGTAGCTTTTTACCAAAATAGACCAAACTAATGTGGTACTTTATTTGAAACCTCACGCCCAACTTAATCTATTTTCAAAACACTTCCCGGTGAGCTAGAGGTGTGAAATTTAATACTTAAGGGTCATTTTTGATGGCGAAAATTGTCAGTAGCTTTTTACCAAAATAGACCAAACTAATGTGGTACTTTATTTGAAACCTCACGCGAATTAATCTATTTTCAAAACACTTCCCAATGAGCTAGAGGTGTGAAATTTGATACTTAAGGGTCATTTTTGATGGCGAAAATTGTCAGTAGCTTTTTACCAAAATAGACCAAACTAATGTGGTACTTTATTTGAAACCTCACGCGAATTAATCTATTTTCAAGACTTCCCAATGAGCTAGAGGTGTGAAATTTGATATTTAAGGGTCATTTTTGATGGCGAAAATTGTCAGTAGCTTTTTACCAAAATAGACCAAACTAATGTGGTACTTTATTTGAAACCTCACGCGAATTAATCTAATTTCAAGACTTCCAAACTCACCGTCCATCCAGAGAATTGATTGACCGAGAAAAGGAACATCATAGAATTGAACGAGATAAATCCACCGGTCCAGCTTCTTAAATAATTGTTATTTTTAAAAAGCCTTGAATACAAATCTCTGGTCAAACAGGTCTGACAAAAAAATTTCAAGTTGACATATGAATGTTAGAAAAATGTTTTTATTTTTTTCTTATTACATTAAATCTTTTTCTTTAAATTAGATTAAAATAATTAAATTTTTTTAATAAATGCAAAAAAAGGGGTTTAATAATAACACCAAAGGAATAAATAAAAGAAAAAAAGAGGTGATAAGAGATTAAAAAGTAATCGAATGCAAATCTGATTGATTCATTCAATTCATTCTTGATCTTCCTCTGTAAATTTCCTTTTAAATTGAAAATGAATGTTTTGATATTGGATTTCCTCAGGTGAGATTAACGGCAACGGCCTCGTTTCCTCTTTAGATGTTGAAGGACAGGCGTATTGATAATCAGGATTCAATTTCGCTTGATTTTGCATTGCTAAATTCAATTGGGCCCTTCTAACAAGATCGTTGTAAGCCTCCTGGTTTTTTTTCTTTCTGCCTCCCCCGCTAGCTTTTTTCATAAAGAAATTGGATTGAGGTGTGGCAAACGGCGAGGCCCAATTTAGATGGAAATAATTGGGTGCGAATGCTAGTGGCAATTGTGGCGGTAGTGTTTCGGTTCTCAATCGATAATTAGTGTTGGTAAGACAAAAGGATGGCAAAGGAAGTCGCAAGCCGGATTGGCGCTTCACTGCTGGAAGGGGAATCTGATTCTTCTCCTGGGCCAATTGTATTAACATCTAAAATAAAAAAATTAAAAAATTATTAAAAGATATTTCTTTTGTATTTGAATTGTTTTTTACTTTCTCTTATCTATTTATCTGTTGTTTTTTTTTATTTGATATACCCAGGTATAGACTTTGATTTCTTTATATTTTTTTTGTATTAGTGTGACTGAACTAGAGACAACCCTAAAGAAAGAAAATTTGGAGGCAAATATTTAGATCAAATAAGCCAAAACACTTTGGGATCGCTGAAGCAATTTTTTGAAGCATTCAAAGAAAGTCAAGGTCAGAAATTTGCGAAAACAGAATGAATTTTAATATATACATGAAAAATAGACGAGAATAATTAAAAAAATTTAAAAAATCAATTAGAATTTCTTGCAAGTACTTTTCAAAAATGATAAACTAACACGAAATATTGACGACATTTGATAAAATTAATTCAAAAACTAAAAATTTTTTCAAAGGCCTTACGTCAATTCAAATGAATAGATCCAGGAAATTATTTAAATAAAAAAGTAAAAATTGTGTATACGCCTGTAGATAGGCAACACCAACCGCTTGATCTGTTTTCCCTTTCATACGAATTTGTTATCAAATCTATTCGATTGGTAAATATATTTTTAAATAGGAAATTTATTTTATTTCATTAAAAAAAAATAATATAGAAATTTGGATATTTTTTGGAAGATGTAAATAACATAAACAGTTGAGTATTGCATTAAAAAAAAAAGAATGCGGAAGTTTCTGCAATATTCAAGCGCCATTATTTTTATTTACACAACAAATCGATGGTCCTCATTTTCTTAAGCAAAATAAGAAAATATATTTTTGGTGATTATCAAGGAAAGAAAATGAATAATTAATAATAAATTAAAAATCATAGCCAACGAATTTCAAAATATTCTTTATTTTACGATTGTGTTATTATTGAAGCTAGTGATAAACCACGATTTATGCCAAAATCTCTTTCGAAATAGAAATTTATTTATTAGATATTAATTATATATATACCGGGGGGGGGTTATCGCACGCTCCCACCTTAAAATTCTAATAAAAATAATTTTATGTTAAAAACTCATTTAAAAAATATTTCTCAAATTTTTTTTAGGGCTTTTAACCTCAAATCAATTTATCTTTTCACGACTCAGATAGCTAAAAACCATATTTCAACTAATTTTCAAAAAATTTCCATACCCCAATTCCCCTAAATCCTCTGTCCATTCCTCATAAAATATTGTAACTCTTTGTTTAGGAAATTTTGAAAAATGTTTAATTAACTTTATTTAAATAAATTTTGTAATCTATGTACGTATAACTATTTCAAAAGTTGTGCCAAAAACTGTAAAAAATTTTGCATGAAGGCCACAATAGCCTTTTATATACTAAAAAAAATTAAGTTTTTTTTTTTGGGGGGGGCGTATTAGTAGTGCCCCGGCCGTCAAGCTGTCCGCCCATTATTCTATTATATTTCACTTTCTACACAAAAAACAAGTTCATCAAATTGGATTTTGAATTGAAATATCTCAAATTTTTAAAGACTGAACAATTTCTTCGATTTTTCAATTATAAAACTAACCAGTAGTTTTATTAATGTATTTCTAACTGGTGGTCTCAAACCTCATAGAAAGAAAAAATATAGTTTCTATTAATAGAAAACCCTTATGGGCAGGATCCCCGGGGGGGGGGCGGAAGCAGAGTGTAATCCTGAGCCTGGGTCCCTTAACCTCTTTAAAAAAAATTATTTACATTAAAATTTTTCCCTCTTAGGGGCCTGAGTCCTTCACGTTCCAATTCTTAAGAGTCATGAAAACAAAATACTTTCATAAAAATTTTGGACAAAAAAATATTTATTTAAAATCCCAAAAAGCAGTTTATAAATTTTTATTTGTATCCAAGGAAAATAGAAATATTCACATTTCATATAAATATATCAAATATTCACATTTGATATCGGGAGCAAGATTATTTTTTTAGGATCAACAACCCTTGTTTATGATAAAAATTATTTTCTTCTCAATGAGTGAGAGTTGAGTGAAAAAATTTTTAAAGCTTAAAATGTTAGTTTTATGTGTGTAAATGATTTCTTATATCCGAGAGTCGTAATTTGTTGTATTCGAAAGTTAAAATCAATACATTTTCTTTAATTATATTTAGAATTTAGAATTAAAAAAAAATCAATAGAATAGCCTACTTACCTCCCTTGGAGGTTCAAATGTAAACATCTTTTCTGAAATTAATGTCGTTGCAATTTTAACATCCTCTATATCGATAGCCATTTTTTGAGCATGATTCGAATACACTCTGGCTTCTTCTAAAATTAATGTCGTATATTCTAAAAATAATGTTTTTTTTAATCAATACAATCAAAGAACGAATTTTATAATTTATTTATCTAAACTTACGGTAGATGAATTGTAAAAGATGTGAAATAACTTTGGAGTCGTACCGTTCGATGCCGGCGTGTTTTAATATCTCAATAATTACAAGCATATCTTTCGACATATTTTCTTTTCCTTGAGACATTATATTATAAATTTTCACACCAAGCTTAAATGAATTTCATATAATTGAATTTCAATTAAATAAATCAATTTCTTATAGCTTTTATTTTATCTTTAATTTTATGGGAATTTAAGCTTAAGGGAATCTAGATATCAAAAAATAATAAATTCGATTGTTTGAAAAAAAAAATTTCTATATTCTCGTATTACAATTAGAAGTCAAAATAAAATCTAATTTTTTTTTTTAACTCATTTCCCAAAAGAAAATTTTTAAATAAAGAAAAAATTTATTATATAATTTAATTAAAAGGTGAAAATTACGTCATCGTAATTTTTCTTATATATTTGAAATTGTAAAAAAAAAAATTTGATTTGTTGATCCAATTATATTTAAAGGGAAAGAAGGGGGGGGAGAAGTATAATGGCCATTTTTTATATTATTTAGATTAATATCCCTTTCCTATTACCTAAGTTATTATGAAATAATAAATTAGTTATTAGGTAAAAAAAAAGTTTATTTTAATATAATAAAAAGATGCGGAATGAAAGTAAAAAGAAACAATAAAAAATAAATAAGTTTATATGAGCGACCTCGCGGCGGGTAATTATAACATTTTTATAGGAGTAAAATGTCAAAATAATTTTTTTTTTTTTTGAAAAATAAATTTCCAACTGGTTTTGGAAGCCTCTCTGTTTTCATATTCTCATTTTGTAAAAATAAATAATCTATTTAATTGAAAGCTTGCTTTTTCCTCCCCTTTTTACTCAGTTAAAAAAAAAATATTTCCATTACTATATATTATTTTAATTAAATACCATTTGTAATCCTAATCGTATTTGAATTTTTTTTTACCAAGGTAATTATGCGTCAGCCAATTCTTATCAAAATTTTTATTATCTATTTAAATTTAAAATGCAAAATAACCAATGTAATTATATATATAATTACATTGATAACAAATTCTTTTTGTTTTTCTATAAAATTATCAATTTTTCAATCTGAAATTAAAATAAGTATTCAATATTATAATATGAGGAAAAGCACAATTTTTAGGGGGGGGGGAAGGGGGTGATGAGATAGCTTCTGGTTAAATATATGACTATGTTCAAAATAAAATTTTTTTATTTTTTTTTTAGCGTCTACCGAAACATTTAAATTTCGTATTAATGTTATTGTTATCGATTTTTTTTTTATCCATATTATTCCTATGGTTGACTTTTATTTATTGTATATATTATAAACCCTTTTAAAGGTATGGCGAAGAGGCCAAGCCTGAGTAAAAAAAATAAAAAAAAAAACATTTAAATGAAGAATTTATTACTGCAGTTTTTTAATTTGACTTTCATACTTGTCGGTGCACATGAACGCCCGGAATAATTGGGAAAAGCGAGGGGCATTTTTAGGGCCGTCGAGAGCCTTGTCGGGCCCACAGATCAAACAATCAAGATTGGATAGCTTCAGGTTAAAAATTGTTTATAAGTTTAGGGCCATCTATACGCTTGTCCTGGACCTTACAGTAAGCGGTAAGCGGAGGGGGGGAGAACTTGCTCCCAGGGAGATTTGAACTCGAGCTTATTGCAATTCACTTGTTCTGATACTGACTCCTTTACTCTCTCGTACACTTGGCTCTATGATATTTCAGAGCTTTTTTAAGCTACTTAAATGGCACTTGGTCAAAGCCCAGAGCTGAAGGGTTGGAAGAATTTGTTGATGTGAAATTCATTGTTTAAACAACAACATCGATATTCAAGAGATGCAGTTGCCCTCGGGGCATGGCGTAGAGGTTAGCGTGCTAACCTCATATACCAAACGTCGCGGGTTCGGACCCCAGGCAGTCCGATGATTTTATTTAAGCCAATTGGATACCAAATGACTTAAATAAGAATGCCTGGACCCCATATATGTATATTAATTTAATAACGGATATCTTAAAAGTCTTATATGGCCTGAGTTGCCGAAAAGACTGTGTGAATGTGTGTGTGAGTGTGAGTGTGAATGAGAAAAAAGTGTGAGTGTTTAAAAAAAAAAAAAAAGAGATGCAGTTGACACTAAGAGAGTGTTTTTGAGTTTTGACAACATATATTTTGTGCCAACTCAAAAGTTTGTATTTTCGCCAACTTCACCTGTCACTACAACTTGGTTTAGTGTTATTTGTTATATTATTCGAATATTATTTTGTAGGTAGAATGAGAAATTAAAGAGAGTTCAGCTAAGCGTAATTTAATTTATTTCCCCCACCCCTCAGAGCTGACGTTTCGGTCCTGTTTAAGACCATCTTCAGAGCACTAGGTGTGTCATCAATATATATTTCAACATTTCACCTTTACAAACAATACAATCAGCTATGAAAAAACTTCAAATAAATTATCAATATTATTGTTAAAAAATGACAAAGATCTTTTTGCCTTTTGCTAAACATGCAACAAAAAAAAATTTTATCTAAATTTTAAATATTAATGCTTATAGAATTAAATGTTTTAGCTAATATTATAGACTTTGTCAAAATAATAACTAAAAAGAAATTCACTGCGTTGTTAAGATCAAGGAAAAAATAATTTTTTTTAAATTTTTTTATAAAATACTAATATCAATAAACTTTACACTGAACCGATTTAATCAACTCAAAATACTTCCTTTTCAATGGCTTAGCAATGAAATATTGGCAACAAAATAAGAAACAAGATATCCTCTCGTCAGCGTTTCGGAAGACATGCCCTTTAACTGATGTCAAACGGACATTAGAATAAATATAATTAGATTTATATTAAGAAAGACGTGTATAAACATAATTCTTTATAAGTAACATATTTACTAATAAGGTTTTATTTAAAAATTTCAATTCAGGGATCTCTGAATAATCCTAATTTGAATCAGCAAATAAAATATAATAAATCATTATTATCCTCCTTCCCCTCTTAAATACTCCATTGCTTCTCTGCTTCCCCTACTCCGAAAATTTCGGTGCCCAAAGTCCCCGGGTAATTACTTAAATTCTCGTCTTTTCTTCAAAATTTTACTCCCTGCCTGCATCACTCCTTTTGGCTTTAGTGCTCATGACTCCCATACTACAAAATATCTTGTATTTTATTAGGTATTGCCCGCTTTATACCAGTGGTTTCCAAACTTTATGTTACCACGCCTCCCTTAAAAATATTTAATCATTTCACGCCTCCCCCCCCCCCCCCATATATATATGTTATAATAATAGAAACTCAAAAATTTATCAATACAAATCATTATTTATTATTTTTTTTTTATAAAACTTTAGCAATCATTTGGAAAAATGCTCGCTGGGGCTAATTTTCGCGCCTCCCAAGGAAGGCGCGCCTCACAGTTTGGAAAACGCTGCTTTATACTTAAAATTAAAAAAAAAAAGTCTGCTATTGCATTAAAAAAAGAAAGTCAATTTTTTATAATAGCTTATAGTTAAAATAGTTGCTAGTAATTTAATAATTAAATATTATTTTAACATTTCATTTCCTTTTCCAGGTTATATGCCTCAAGAAGTCGCACTTTATGGAGAATTCACCATTCGAGAAACGATGATGTATTTCGGATGGATATTCAATATGGAAACGTCCGAAGTCGATGAACGACTTCAATTCTTGCTCAATTTCCTCGATTTGCCGAGTCAAAACCGTTTGGTCAAGAATCTCAGGTAATTATGGCTTGCAGAAAAATGCTAAAAGTTGAAGATTCTGTAGAGACTCTTTTCGGATGGAATTGATATTACGAAATGGGAATTTTCAGTGGAGGTCAGCAGCGTCGTGTCTCCTTCGCTGTAGCCCTGATGCACGACCCGGAATTGTTGATCCTCGACGAACCAACAGTCGGTGTGGACCCCCTCCTACGTCAGAGTATCTGGAACCATTTGGTCCAGATCACCAAAGATGGCAATAAAACAGTCATCATCACCACACATTATATCGAAGAAGCGAGACAGGCACACAATGTAAGTCTTTATTTAATAATACCCTTGGAGCTTCATGCTCTAAGAGTCAATGGCTCGCTTTATATCTGCTACCAATTAATATAAATAAACATGGATGGGAAACACTTGAATAATATTTTTGGAATAGAAAGTTCATTGATTACATCACATTGCTCATTGCTTATGTTCGTTTAAATAAATTCACTTTTTTAAACACCTTTCAACAGACCTCACCTCATTCTTTATTCATTCTTATGATTGCAAAAATATAGAGAGAAACTTTTTGTTTTTAAAACTTTTAAATGTATTCCAAAAAATCAATATTTGATTATTTGGAACATGTGTAATAATTTTCCTTAATGTTATATAACAAGGTCGAAAAAGTAAAGCTTGCAAATCATTTTGTTGAGATATAACAAAGTTCGATTTGTTTTTCAAGAGGAACAAAGTAAATATACTACGTGTTATCCTCTTGAAGTTGTTTTCATGACACACCCACCCCTTTAGTATATATTTAAGTAACTGTATAATAAAAGTATTGAATATCTATAAAGAAAAAAAAATTAAATATTTGTCTAAAAAGATAAGTAAACTCTTAATTTTTTTTTTCTTTAATCTTTTTTAATTGATTAAAATTTCAACTCATCTCTAAATGATAATATATATAAAACCCCCAAAAAAGGCCCCCCCCCCCGGGGGGGGGGGGGGGCCCCCCCCCCCCCCCAGGCGGGCGCCGGCTAGTAATATAAATTATCTATAAATTATTCCGTACTTGTTTACTCGTATTTAACCCCTACCCCGGCCGAGAGGCTAAGGTGTTTACAAATGTCAACATTGATAGTCTTAAAGCCCCGGGGCGCCGGTTCGGAATCCAGGCAGTGCGATGAATATTTATTTAAATCATTTGGTTACCAAATGCTATAAATAAATGTCCTTGGACTAAAGTGACCACATTTTCATCGAGACAAAGCGGGACAAATGGGATTAAATCGGCCGAAATCGTAACCGAAAAATCATTTGACCTTTTTTTTCCTTTTTTTTTTTTTAGTATACGAGTCTCGTCCAATCTTTTCAAACTCCGAAACCAGAACTTCCGTTCCTAACTAAATTAATAAGTAAAATATTTTTGCGATACATTTAATATAAGAAATGCAGATATTTTCCGACTTGAATTTAAGCAAAATTCATCTAAAGGCTTTTATAATTCCATATTAAAGTAAAATTGTTGTGATTGATACTGTATTTAAATAAATATTCATCTGACTCTGTGGGATTCGAACCTATTGTATATCCCTTGACTTTTAAGGGTGACCGGGACCGAAGGTGTTACGCATGTTTTTCCCGATAAGAGGGCGTAGTGTGTCATAAAAAGCATGCCCAAGATATCAAGTAATTCAAAAAATTGCCAAGAGATGTCAGAATGGTAGCTAATAATATTTAATGCATTTGGTTGATTTTCATTGATCTTTTAACAATAAATACTTTATAAATGTTATTATATATTATGTATCTTTTATAAAAGCATAAAAATATATAAATATAGGCCAGATATAGGCTATTAGGGGATCAGCTGTTAGACTAGACTGCCATCTATTGCAAGAATGCTGAACTAATTTGACAGATGGTTTTTAAATAAATCATCTAAGCTTATTTTAAAAATTTCTTAATTAATATGTGATTAATAATAACAATAAATTCATTTTTAAATTTAAAAAAAATTAAAGATTATTGGGACAGATTGTTTTTTGTATTTGCTTGATAACAAAAAAATTAATTACGATAATTTTTTAATAAGTCATTAAAAAAAATTATAGCTCGATGACCCAATAACTCTTCTGAATTTAATTCATTTAAAAAAAAACCGCATTGAAAAATTCCTTATAATAGTCTAGTCTTTTTTAAAGTACGTTTAGACGTCGCTCATGAACCCCCTTAAGGGTATAAATATTGACATTTGTCACTATGTACAACTTCTCGGTCACGGGGAGAGGCGCCATTCAAGGCGTTGTGAGCACCCTTTCTTGTCAGGCGTAGTGGCATAGGTTACACCCTTAAAAATATAAACCGTCAACTTTAATGTTTCTTGGGAGAAAGAGGAAAAGAGGAATTAAGATTGACTAACCAAAAATGATCTTTTTGTAACGTCTTTTCTCACCTACCCTTTATATAAATGAAAGTGTAGCCAATATTTTTTTATTAACCCTTTTCGGCTACTGAAAGCATTTAGGAGTTTGAATTTATTAAATAAATTTTTAAAGTGGATTGGTGCAGAAAATTAATTTTTAAATACATACAGGGGAACGTTCAATTGATTGCTCGGGGTCACCAATCCCGAGCTTTTATCGCGCTCGGCATCGCTTAACCGCAACGATTGTGGGAACTATTGCTCTGCTCCGTTGCTAGGCTCCCCGATCCAATATTATTTAAATATATTTAACCACCGTCCCTTTGGATCATATAACAAGATCTACCTCACCTGGAAATATCTTAAATAATTATTATTTGTGATCAAATTTTAATTCCCCCCCCCCTAAAAGTATGAATTCACTTTTGGGACCAATATCTTCTAAATTGCTTCTGGCACAATCATTTTAGTAGCAATGTTTTTATATTAAATAATAATCTAATATTTAATTTGGCCTGTTAAAAAATAATTGAAATTTGTTTTTTATGAATGGTTTATCTATAGGGATGGCGGGAGGGGGGGTGCTATTAGTTAGATTTCTAATTCACAATCGGATTAAGGGATTTTCAAATGTTTATTCAAATTATTCAAATTAGTTGAATTAGTTTAATAAACTATTACCTATTTATTTATTTGCTTTGCTATGGTTAAGGTACGAGTAATTGAAATGATTAAAATAGAATCAGCAATTTTAAATTCTCTTTTGTATTTGTGATTTGTTTGTTTGTTTGTTTGACTTGTCATGAGCCTCTCAATGTGTCAGGGTCATAATATTTAAATATATTATTACCTTAGAATTATGAATATGCTTGTAAACATAATGAAGGTCAACAAAATAAATAATGAAAATAGCCACTGGTAGGAGTAATAATTAGAATCTAGAGTAATATTCTATTATTGTATGTTGAATATATTCTTCTATTTCTGACGTGTACATGATGAAAGTTAGGTTAATTAAATTTAAAAATTAATTAAGACGTCAGATATTTAATATAATAATAAAAGCCAATTGATTAAATTTTATATTATATTAAATATCTGACGTCTTAATTAATTTTTAAATTTAATTAACCTAACTTTCATCATTCTATTATTGCTTTAGTTTCTGTTTAGGTGAGAAAGTATTAATATTATAGCAATGGAATATCCAACTTGAGGTCAAATAAATTCTAAAAAATTAGAAATCTGGTGTGACTGGTCCTACTTTCTCTTAACTTCGATAATTGAGAGTTGTGTACTGTGCTTGTCACACCAGATTTTTGTGTCGAGATATATTTAGTTTCCCATAGCATCTTAGGTACAAATTTGCGTTTTAAAAATTGGCTGCTTGAAATAAACTAAAGTTATTTTTCAAAATTTTAATCTCATATTTGGATATTTTATATACAATACAGAATCCTAAATCTATCTATCTAATCTACTCTATACCTATCTAATCTAATCTAATTATATTAAACGAGCAATGTACGTTTATTTGTTTGTTTGTTTTTTATATATATGCATATCAGTTCTCGAAAACGGCTCTAACGATTTTTTTCAAATTTTAAATATATACTATTTGTGGTCCCAAAATGAAATTGTGCTAGGTCTCATGTTTGGGAAAATTCGGGTACTAGTACTTTACTGGTGTACTTTTTTAGTTTTTTCTAATTTTCTCGAAATTTCCTTTAAAGATTTCTTTCAAATTTTAAATATTTGCTATTTCCGTGATAGAAAACAACATGCGCTAGGTTTCATCTTCAGAAAACATCGAGTACTAGTACTTTACTGGTGTACTTTTTTAGTTTTTTCCAATTTTCTCGAAATTTCCTTTAAAGATTTCTTTCAAATTTTAAATAGTTCCTAGTTCCCGTATAAAAAACAAATTGCGCTAGGTTTCATCTTCAGAAAACATCGAGTATTAGTACTTTACTGGTGTACTTTTTTAGTTTTTTCCAATTTTCTCGAAATTTCCTTTAAAGATTTCTTTCAAATTTTAAATAGTTCCTAGTTCCCGTATAAAAAACAAATTGCGCTAGGTCTCGTCTTCGGGAACCTCGAGCACTAGTACTTTACTGGTGTACTTTTTTTTAGTATTTTCTAATTTTCTTGAAATTCCCTTTAATCTTTTTTTTCAAGTTTTAAATAGTTCCTAGTTCGGTATAGAAAAAATCTAGGTCTCGTCTTCGGGAAACCTCGAGACTAGTACTTTACTGGTGTACTTTTTTAGTTTTTCCAGTTTTCTCGAATTCCCTTTAAAGATTTCTTTCAATTTTAAAATCCTAGTTCCCGATAAACAATTCCTAGGTCTCGTCTTCGGGGACCTCGAGCACTAGTACTTTACTGGTGTACTTTTTTTAGTATTTTCTAATTTTCTTGAAATTCCTTTTAATCTTTTCTTTCAAGTTTTAAATAGTTCTTAGTTCCCGTATAAAAATCAAACTGCGCTAGGTCTCGTCTTCGGGAAACATCGAGTACTAGTACTTTACTGGTGTACTTTTTTTCCAATTTTCGTTTTAAAGGTTTTATAATGTTCAAAGCCTAGAGGGCTTGCTTCCTGGTCAATCCCTCCCTTTCTTTACCCTGGACCAACAGATTTAACTCTCCACGAATATTAAATTTTAATTAGTGTGCAATTTTGTAAATTTAATTTTTTATATCAATAATTACTTACAATGTATTTAATTTAATAATGTCAAAAAGGCCAATTAGTAGAAAAATACCTATTATTTAAATTCTATTAATAAAATACTAATTATTAATTAATTTTATTGAAAATAATAATTTTTAATTGTCTCCAGGCTGACGCATTTCCTGGGCAACTCTCTTACGTATATCTCATGATTAAAGTTTTCTTGTGAGACAGACACTGTCTCCTCTAAGTATCCACTCAGTAATGTTGCTATTCCTCAAAACTCTCCCTGGACTGTTATTTCCTATTTTGGTGTTTTTATTGATGGTTCTATTGAGGAGCAAGTTGTCTCGTTATAATTTCTTTCAAATTTTAAATATTTTCTGATGTACTTTTTTTAGTTTTTTACAATTTTATAAAAAAAAGACCGAGCTCCGGCTCGGTCACCCCGGAATAAATACAGAATTGGAAAAAATTTTCAAAACCCCCTTTTTAATCGGAATTTATATGCTAATTGCTATAGGGATTTAACATTGGTCCTATGGAAGGAAGAGCCGGAAAATGAATTTGATCATCAGTAAAGTGTGCTTCAAACAATTTTCAGGACGAAATGAGAATATACATTTTAAAGAGGATCTAAAAAATAATTGATTTATGAATTTTAATCAAAATCGTTTGAGATTTTGAGAAATTCGAAAAAAAAAAACTGAAAAAGTACTTCAGTTAAGTACTAGTACTTTTTGGCCGATTTTGTTCAAAAGCTTATTTTAACCGTCCGAAAGGGTATCTAACTTAAATATAAAATTTCAAACTCGTAGCTCAATTCCTTCATGCTTAAAATCATTACACACAGACAGACACACCATGTTGGAAAATCACTTTTTTGGACTCAAAACGTGTATATCCATCAAATTCTCGACATAAAATTTTTGCCATAATCGCAATCGTCGTATATCAGAGTTTCGTCATGGAAAATACTCTATGATTCTCCCTGTTTGAATCTCTGATTCAACATTTCAATTCCCTATTTTTTTCTTGCAAAGAATGCAATGCTTTTCGGTTATTGCCTTGGAATGGGAGTCCGATAGCCATCTGACCAGTTCTGGATTCAAAAACAGATGTAAATTAGCAATTGCTCAGAGGATTGATCAATCAATCATAATTATCATTTATTTTTTTCATTCGGTCTGTTTTTGTTTTTATGTAACATGCAACCCATGGGTGTGTGATTCTGAACTAAAAGTCAATTAATTCATCTCTTTTTTGAAAATCACATATCGCCTTGTATTTCATTCTTATTTTCTAGAAGAGACCCAGCAGTGGGATTATTTAGTTAAAGTCAGGGCTGTATTTACAATGTCGCGAATGCATGCCACCCTTAAGACTCTTGCTTACGTTCTGATCGAATAAAACTCAAAATTACCTGTTTTTTTTTTTTTTTTTTTTTTTTTTTTTTATTGGCTTGTAGCCTGCGGCCTTTTTTTACTTTTTAAAGAACATTTTGTTTAACAAGCCTCTAGTTGTTACCCTTTCAAAATAAAGATATGCGTATTTATTATTCCTATTTTTTTTTTTTTTACTATTTTTTCAATATTTTTTTTAAACCCTTTCCTCAATAAAGTTTTTTTTTTTCTAATTGGCCGTGGACTTCGGAGGTAATTATAATAGATTAGAGAGTCTAATTTTATTTATAAAAAAAAGGAACATTCTTAAAAAATTATCTTGCGAAGGATAACTAGATATATTTTTTTTTTTTAATAATCATGATTTTTAAGCTAAAAAACAGATAGTTTTTTTATCCAAGGAGAACTAGAAAAATACCGTCTCTATTTAATATAATAATAGAAAAAGGAAGGGGGGGGGGATTATTCATTTGAAAAGAAATCATATATCTATTATTATTTCTATTGATATCAGGGCGTTTAAATTTTATTTAATTTTTAATTAAACAGTAGGCTATATTATTTATATATGACTGAAACGAAGTGTCTGAAAAATTGCATCTCTGTTTTATTATTATTAAACAGATTTTGAAAGAGGTGTAATTATGAATTTAATTCTGAGATTTATTGCTTTAAATAAAAAGATGGGATGATTCAAAAGAAAGTGAAACAAAACGTTGCTTCGCCTTTTGTCTCCCCCTGCACTCACTCCCCTTGGGCTTGCAGTGGCGTAGCGAAGGGGGGCCATCATGCCCCGGGCGCTACTCACAAAGGGGCGCTAAATGGTCCGTAAAACAAAAAATTGCTGGATAATTTTGTCTCAAATTTAAAGCCTAGCTTGAGCCTTTGACTTTATTTATTTTACTTTATTTATTTATTAATGTGCGAGTATTGATATATCTTACATATAATATTATGTTTTCGAATGGGGGGGGGGCGCTAAAAAGGTATTGTGACCCGGGCGCGAGTTAAGCTCGCTACGCCACTGTGGGCTTGCTCTCTATTCTTTCCAATGGACTGCGAGCGAGTTGCAAAAAGAGATCGATTCACCACCAATGTTTCAAAACCCAATTTACAACCCCTTCTCCAACTTATAAATTAAATTTATAAATTTCGATTAAAAGTATGTAGGAACCTGGATATTAAAATTTTTTATTTATATTTTTCAGATTGGACTGATGAGATCCGGACGACTGTTAGCCGAAGAATCACCGCAGAAATTGTTACAAATCTATGGCTGTCCAACTTTAGAAGAAGTTTTCCTTAAATTATCACGTAAACAAGGAAATGGCAACGGACAATTGCAAGATCTTAATATCAGCAATAATATCTCTATGGTAAGCAAAAAAAAAATTGTTTTACATAATCATCAACTAATAATAAAAACAATCGACGTTAAAATAACTGAATGAAAAGAATGTTTGTTTCTATTTATAATTAAATATCCGTCTATTTTTATATTAACAATTTCAAAATTTAAAAAAAAAAGGTTTTTCTTTTATTAGGATGTAGATATTATAATAACGATAGAATATTATTTAAACAACAGGTCCCCCCCCCCCCCATGAGTCAAATTGTTGTTAAGTCAAATGAACATAAATGTAAACTTGTTTGTAGATGGCCGTAAGGATGATCAGTTTTATAAGGACATCGGCCTACAAAGTAAATACTTTTGCGTATTATCTGTTTATTGGTAAATAGTTCGATTGCAGTGATATAGGATCATCTTCAGTACAATCAACAGATGTTTTGCAAATCTTCAATTCCTCCCATCCAATATGACAAAATAGCTGAGCATTCCATGAATGCAATTTTTATAATATTTACGAATAAACGGATAATACGCAAAAGTATTTGTTTTGTTGGCCGATGTCCTTCTAATAAAACTGATAAATGTAAACTTTATTGTTCATATCACTAAAAGAACATTATATCAGGAGTCATTAACAAAAAAAAGCCAAATATATATTATTTCTGAAATTTTTAATTTTTTCTACTTTTATTAATTTTTAAAATCAGAGAGGTTCAGAGGGGAAAAATCTAAAAAATTACATTTAGTTTTTGTAGCCTAGTTTTTCTTTTTCTTACACGGAGGAAATAGACAAAAAATCTCCTTTACTCTGGCTCACAATGCGTTTATTCGAATCCAGATTTTTTGCCAACATATTTTGACTGATTTTATATTAGAATATAAATATAAGAAATTGATAAGAAATTATTTCCATAAGAAAGTTTGAGATTGGAAATAAAAATTTTTCGGATTCTGGTAGATAGGATTTGTTTACTCCGATCAAGACAGAATTGCTTAAGCGATTTTAAAAAGCCGGTGGGAATTAAATAAAAAAAATTAGGAGACAAAAAATGGGAAAACAAAATTTGGATTAGATCCGGCCCATTTTCCCTTGAAATTCACTTTGTATCTATACCCCTAATCAAAGCCGTAATCCCCTCTATATGGGGAATTAAACTAAACTCCTCTTCCTCTCAAAATCCAAAAAATAAAAAAAATTTAAAAATATGAGTCGTCTATTTCCAAAAGTGTCTAGTTGCCTAGGAAACAAATTTTCAGAAAACGAGAAAAACTGTATTTTATTAAACTCAAGAGCTAATTTATTACTGTTATGTTTATAAAATCTGAAACAAAATTAGGAACACAATTTACAAGGTCTATACAGTATATATAATATAGAGACATAAATTTATTTATTCCTATTTTCCAAAATAATTTAGCATTTATTTATATTTATATCATTCTCACCCCTTCAATTGTTAAAATAACTCATATATTGAATGATTTTCAGGCGCCATTGCACTGGGGGAACAAAAAGGATCCGATTTACATGACAGATGAGTCCGGTGTAATCGGTTTGAATTTCCATCAATCCAAAGAAGTGTTGATCAACGAAACGTCAACGAGTAACGGCGATTTGACTGGCAAGACGACAACAACAACAACAACAAGGAGCGAGATCAAGCAAAGCGGGAACAAGCGACGAGAATGAAGTCTGTGATCCACATTGTGGCGGTGATTCGGGTGGCTGTCTTAATCTTACGTCAAAAGGAAAAATGCGAGCTTTACTACATAAGAATTTCCTGCGTATGTGGCGCAATGTTGGGTGAGTGAGAGAGAGAGAGAAAAATAACTTCTCCTTTCTATTTACTTTCACCGAAGAGTCAGAGGATTTCCTAACTGATCGATTACATAAAAATACGAATGCCTATATGTTCCTCAGGCTAACTTAAGAATATTATTTTAAATAAAATTTAAAATTCTCCATTTAGTATGATAATAGCTAATAAACATTTTAAATTTTTCTTGATATTAGCATAAACCATAAAAAAAACTTGTTTTTTTTTTAAAGGCAAATTTAAATTTTATCATCAATCATTTTAATTTAATTATAAAATTGTTAAAATTAATAATGAGCAAAAAATAAATAATCGACTTAATAAATAAATTGCTGATGCCACCATATAACACACACTGTTTTCAAAAACTTTAAACGCAGTGCGGGGGACGAGGACGAGATGATCTCGATCCCCCCCTCCCCCCGAAATTTTAAAAAATTAATAACCAGAAAGCACTACCCGATTACACCATATAATTTGCAAATATTTTGGACGTCCTAACGCCTGTGCAGGATGTAGTTTTTTGGCGATCCTTCGTTTGGTGTCTTTAAACTTTTGCAAGCTTGAACACTTGAATGCTCGTCTTCCCCTCCTCTCTTCATGCAAAAGTTTAAAAATACCAGACGAAGGATCGCCAAAAAACTACATCCTGCACAGGCGTTAGGCCGGCCGAAATATTTGCAAAATTATATGGTATAATAAGGCTATTCCTGAGGAATTTTGCTGTTTTATTTCTCCCGTCAAATTTCAAAATATTTAAATTGATTGCTAGCTAATTCAATTGAAATGTATTGCGAACCCGCGACCCCTGGTAAAAGTGGCAAGCATCGCAGTGGAGTATATATAACGATAGGGGGAGATCCCAACTTATTTTTTAAGATTTACCTCCCCCCTCCCCCTTCTATACCCTTTATAAAAATATTTAAAAATTATATAATATTTTATTCAATGGGAAATGCTTTATGAAAATTTTTAAAATATATATAAATTGCGATTTTTCCGCGAGCCCCATTGAACTTTTCGGGGGGGGGGGGGGGGGGACGAGCCTTAAAAATGTTGTGAAAAAAAATCATATTGGTAAAATTATTAGCTGATAGGGCGCCGAGATTTCAACTGCCTAAGGGCTTTCTCTTGCTTAATCCGCCACTGCCAGAAAGCAGGGGCAGATTAATGAAATTTTGTCGGGGAGAGGGGCGGTTTTTTTTTTTTTTTATTTTTTTTTATTTAAGGACTTTGCCGGCATCTATGGCCAAATGGCCAAATGGACCATAGACTCCTTTCCTATTTATTTAAATTGATTGGTAACAAATTCAATTGAAATTAAAGAGCGGAAATCATAATTTCTTTAGATTACTAGTTTTATAACATTTTGAATTTCTTCTCGGGGGGGGGGGGGCGATCGCCGCTGCTTCAGTCGTAATGTTCTCATCTCTTGTCTTTCATGACTTAACAATCAACGACTAGTTCGTTGTCTTTAGAATGAGATTAATAGATGTTCAGCAAATTGTGAGAAAAAGAAAGAAAACGAAACACTTTTTATTGCAGATTTTTCTCTGCATAGCTGTATAGCCAAATGAGAAACTTTTTTAAGTTGAAGAGAAGTTTCTGTTGATGTTATGGAATGGAAAAGAGAAATTACAGGTGCAGCAAATAAAGAGAGCCTTTGGATACCAAATTCCGAAAGGGAGACGTTTCGGGCAAAATTTTATTCGTCCATCCTCAGTCCTTGTAGGCTTATAAACTAATTAGGCACAAAGTTGTCATTGTTGTTGCACATGTATATTTAAAAAAAAAAAACAGGCGAGTGCCAATGTTTCGTGAGAGTCTACTTTTTTGATTAAACAAGACTGATGATGATCGCAACATAGGATCGAAAAGTCGCTTGTGTTTGAATAAAAATATTGGCCCAAAGAAGCTCAGTTTTATTTATTTTCTTCTTAAGTATCGTGGTGGCTCTCTATCCTCGGGATGAGGAAAAGGAATTAATAATCTAATTATTCTAACCATAATAAAAAAAAATATATATCCCTACCTGCTGTTAAAGAAAAATAATAAAAAGATATTCAAATAAAAAAAAATTACAAGGTCAAATAAATGCGCTTTTATATTGAAAAGTAATTTATGTTTATATTTCTTTCACTAAATAATAACTCAAATTTTTGCTCATGGTGTGCAAACAAAAAAAACTTAAAGTGGGGAATTTGGGATTCATAAAAACAATAACAACGAGAAAGCGCTATAAAAAGTAACACAAAATTTCTGGGAAGGGAGACGACTGACGAATGAAAAAAGGATTTTAAATCCTCTGAGATAACAATTTTTGATTTTAATTGACAAAAATCTCTTTTTTCTAGAGTGATGCTGTTCATCTTTGCCCTTCCGGTTATGCAAGTGATCCTCTTCTGTTTGGCCATCGGAAGGGACCCGACTGGTCTTCGACTGGCCATCGTCAATCACGATATGGCTAGCCCTCAGGATTGTCCCGAAGTTGACACGTGCACCTTTCAGAATCTCTCCTGTCGATATCTACAGACTCTCAATCATAAAACGAATTCATTAATATTGGATTATCACGATGTAATTGTATTTATATTATAATATCCTTTCTAAGAACATTCTTTAATTTACCATATATGGACCCTGTTATGCATTAGTGTGTCAAGCGCCAAAAAAAATTAAAAATTGAGTTAAGCACGGAATATTGTTTCAAATGCTATAATTAATATTATTTATGTCCTAAAAAAATTTATATTTAATGTTACTTGCACAATTGACAAAAAAATTATTTATAATCTATTCAAAACAAAAAACTTTAATGTTAATTTTCTCAAATCACGGTAGCTGGCGCTTGACACACTAATGCGTAACAGGGTCCATAAAATTGATGAAAATTCATATTTAGCTATATTTATTTTGCTGGTGAGTCAATTGAAACCCAGAATCTCCAGCTTATACGGTGTACTTCCTTTAACAATTTATTCTAATAAAGTTAATAATTGAAAAATCTTTAGACAAAAATTTCTGAAATTTTATTTTCAATAGAATAAATTTTCACACTGATAGAATATTGCTAAAATATTCGTTGGTTTAAATCATAGTCTCTATAAATATATTTTTTTTTTTTTATTCAGGATTTAGACCAGGCGTTAACGCAAGTTGAAAACGGCAAAGCCTGGGGCGTCCTTTATTTTACGGATAATTTCACTAGCGCATTATCGGCACGATTTATTTTGGGCAAGGATTCCGATGACGAGACTCTCGATCAAAGCGAAATTCGAGTCTGGCTGGACATGAGCGGTGAATAATTATATTTCCTTTTTTTTTCCTTATTTTATTTCATCTTTTTATTAAATAATTTTTTTTTTTTTCAGATCAACAAATCGGTTTGATGTTAATCCGAGATTTACAATTTGGTTATCAGAGTTTTGGCAAAGGGATTTTAGAAAAATGCGATCAGAATCCACGTCTGGCAGATATTCCAATTCAGGTAAATATTAATATCAATATATTCATTCAAATAAGAGGCATCTTAATTTTTTTAGACCTGCCTTTTGTACTGGAGATCAGGAGTTGGTCACCCATCCTTAGTGATGAAATTTTTTTAAATTATGCCCTTAAAAAAAATTAAAAGTGAAATTAATGTTGTGCTTGTAAATTATTATTACAACGCTTTTATTAATAACAAAAATAAATTTGCAGCAAAGAGAAAAACAAAGATTATCTATAAAGAATTATCTATATCATTAGATAGTCCATGTGCCAATTATGAAAAACATAAGGGGTCGACCACATATTACGTAACGCCTTTTTTGACGATTTTCTAGCCCCCCCCCCCCCCCCAAGTCACAGTAAGTCACATACAAACAAACCTCTCTACAAATATTATGACACAAAATAGAACTACCCCCCCCCCCTGAATAAAATTTCTTATACAAAATTCATATCATTTTATCTTTTTAGTAAATTTTCCCTCGTGGCTCAAATATCACTCCATTTTTGTTGTGAAAATCATTCGACTTTTTTTTTTCAAAAATTTTTATAAATTCAACTTTGAATTGTTATGTCACACTTAGAGAAACCCCCGGGTCCCCCATGTCACAATTAGTAACGTTTTATCCAGACCCCCCCCCCCCCCGGCAAATCTGTAGTGCGACTCCTGGTTATTAAATATTCGGTTTTATGAAGTTGATGAGTGATGCCGAGAGAAATTGTAGACCGAAATCTCCTCAAAACGCTGACTTTTCGGCAAGGGTGTAGGAAGGGAAAAACAAAATGAAAAATTTTTTTTATTTTCCCCAATGAGTCTATTTCCTGATATTTCGAAGGCACATAGGCTCTTCTTCTTCAGAGGAAGCTGAAAACAATACAATGTTAACAAAAAAGTATTCTTAATAATAGTTATACATAAAAGGCATTGGTTGTACCTCATATTACACTCCGTTAACATTATAATTACAGTCAAGGTTTTTTGCATACAAGAAAGCCATATGTCCTCGGTAACTCTTGAGAGCATTCTAATTTGAAAATCATGATACAAATTCCATTTATTAATTTCGTTTAAATGTATTAATATAAAAATAATTAAATCTATTTTAAATCCAGGCTTTTATTAGATCATTCAACCTTTAGTCAGTTTGTTTTTTTTTTTTTTAAATAATATAATTAATACATTCTCTATAAATTCATCAAATAATTTTTTTTTTTAACGTTTTGAAAAATATTATTTTTTATTTTTTTTATATGAAAAATTGGTACAGCAGAAATTTATTTTAATCACCAACAAACGAGACACTGTCCGAGGGGGCAGGCTATTTTTGAGTTAGCAGTATTTTATATTCACCCATTAAATTATTGGTGTCCATTCTAAAGTTTACCGCCCTATTAATGTTAAGTTGGATGTAGCAAGTTTCTTTAAAATATCTTTTGTGCCAGTTTTCTTCTCTACAGAGAACCTTAACTGACTCCAAATCAAAATTAAAATTATGGCTTAAGTCTTGCGAATGTTGTTGTAGGGCTGTAACATTGTTAGTTTTGCCAACCGACCTTCCTACACCCTTGCCGAAAAGTCAGCGTTTTGAGGGAGATTTCGGTCTATTCGGTTTTATGTTTTTCAAAGTTTATTTATATTTCTAGTTTCCTTTTCGGATTACTCAACCAGGGGCCGTTCCAGAATTTTTTTTTTAAGGGGGAGGCCCGAATTTTTGTTTTTTTTTTTTTTTGAATAGGAAAAGCCAAGGGGCAGTGACACATTCAAGAAGGGAAGGATAATGTGAATAATAATATATTTTAATTCCCGTTGGATTCAAATTAGCATTAAAAAAAATTTTGTATGATTAAAATTATAATAGGGTATTAATGTTAGGCCTGTTTCGGTCCAAAAGCGAGCGGTGTGACTAGTCTATAAATATATAATAGCAGAGTGTCCATTTTTCCGTCCGCCTGTCTGTCACACTCTCTGAAATTTTGTAATATTATAGAAGACATTATGGAGAATCCAGGAAAAATACTCACATATAATTCTCTAAATGAGAAGGTTTGAAAATTCAAAAAAATTTCTTACTTTTCTCTATTCTATTTTATCTTCATATTTGTTTTATTTATTTAAATTATTATTATTATTTTTTTTCAGTTTAAAGAACCGATATATGGCTCCAGTGATCCAAGTTTTACTGATTTTGTTGCTCCAGGTGTGATTCTTACGTAAGTCATCTTAAAATAAAAACATTATTTCAACTTTTTCTAATATAAGGAGTATAATAATAAAAATAATAATAAAAAAAAATAATAATAAATAAATAAAATAATTTAATTCAGTGTGCTAAATGAACGAAAGCTGCAAAAATAAATAAACTTATGTTATTGGCAAGAATAAAAAGGGATTTTGGTGAATTTTAATCCAGCAGGTAGCAAGGGCGGATCCAGAGGTGTTTCTCGGGGGGGGGGGTAATCTGGTGTGACTCGTCGCACATCACACTATTTTATCTTAATTTCGGTAATTTAAAGGCGCATTCTGTACTTGTTTGCCAGAATATAAATACAAATCAAATTTTTCAGTATTCATTTTTAAAATTTTACATTAAAAATATATATATTTTTTTTCAAATGTCGGGGGGGGGGGGGGTAATTACCCCCTTTACCCTCCCTTCCCCTGTATCCGCCCTTGGCAGGTAGTGAAGTTAATGCAAATGTATGGATTAAACCTCACCAAATTATTTTTTTTTTCATTTGTTGTTAAATATTTTAAAATCAAATAAAGTAAAAATGTAATTTATTTTATAAATAAGAAAGTATATATATAATATTTAAGAAGGTAAGGGCACACTGAGCGCAAATCGGTGGATCCGTGGTTCGACTCCCGGCGGCACACCCTTATTTTTTCGGATATATGAATTTAGTAAATATTTAATTTATTTTATCTTCAAAATTACAGAATACTACCTCGTCATTCATTTTTATTTTGAAATCTGGAAAAAATTTGTAGGAAAAAGAATCAGAGATTCGATTTTGTTATAATATCAATTGATTTTAAACTTATATCTAACACAAATATGGTTAATAAAACCAAAAAAGTAAATAATAAATAAATATAGACTAACAAGTAAGTTGTCAGGTAACGAAGAAGTCTTAACATTTATTTCTTGTTCTAGGATTGTATTTTTCTTGGCGGTGGCGTTAACCTCTTCAGCGTTAATTATAGAAAGAATGGAAGGACTTTTGGACCGAAGCTGGGTGGCCGGAGTTTCGCCAATTGAAATTTTATTCTCGCACGTGATCACTCAATTCGTAGTGATGTGTGGCCAAACGGCGCTTGTTCTCATGTTCATGATCCTTGTTTTTGGTGTTAAATGCAACGGCGATATTGGCTGGGTGATCGTCTTAACTATTCTCCAAGGTCTATGTGGCATGTGTTTCGGTTTTCTTATATCAGCTATTTGCGAGCATGAGCGAAACGCCATCCAACTCGCTCTTGGATCATTCTACCCCACGCTTTTATTATCAGGTCAGTATTTCCACTCTCCCGTTTACAGGAGCGTTTATATAACTCATTTTTAATACCCCCCCCCCCCCCATACACAAAAATATTTTTAAAATACTGGATATACCTCAGCCCCGAGGGGCCCGGGCCATCGTCTCAAAGACAAATTTTTATTAAATAACTAAATTTTTTCCCGGAAAGTTTTTCTTAGGAAAACGAAATATTTTCCTCCTTCTGACATAATCATTTTACCTTTTTTTTTTTTTTTTGGAAGACCAAATATTTGCCTCTGTGCGCTAAATTTTTCGCCTACCAAACTTTATGTTTCTGCGAAAAAAATATTTATTTTAAACTTTATTTTCCCACCCTGCAAAATTTTCCATTTTTTCCGCCTTTTTTTTAGTAAACTAAATTTTTTCCAACCTGTTGCAAATTTTACCAACTTTTTCAAACAAAAATATATATATTGTAGGCCTACTACTCCACATAAAAAAAAAATAGCTATTTACTAGGAACCGACCGAATATTCGGTTTCGGCCAAATATCCCGGTTTCAGCCAAAAAGTAGCCGAAACCTGAGTCTGAAAAGATGGGATGAAACCTCGCATTCAAAAAAAAAAAGGTTAAATGATTTGCACTTAAGGGAGAAAAAATTTTCCGCCCGGTGGAAAAGGGGCGGAAAAAATTTAGTCTCCCTAAAAAAAAAAGGTAAAATGATTTTCTCGGGAGGGGAAAAAAATTTTTCAAAAGGTAAAATGATATGAATTTTGTATAGGAAATACAAGTTTCGGTTTCGGTCGGACCCTACTATTTACTATACACTCGTATAAATGTATATACATTTTTAAAATTTCGGGGGGGGGGGCTCCTCTATATACGCCTCTGCCCGTTTAACTGGCGATGTATTTACACTCCGTGTTTGACTTTCCAGGTGTTATTTGGCCCGTAGAAGGGATGCCAACCGTCCTTCGATACATCTCCCTTGGCTTGCCATTGACGATGGCGACGACATCGCTGCGTTCGATGCTAACGAGAGGCTGGTCGATCACAAAACCATTCGTCTACCACGGTTTCCTCAGCACTTGTATTTGGATTTGCATTTTCTTAACGATATCCGTGCTGGTGCTTAAATTCAAACGTGCCTAATTTTTATCATTTTTTTTACGTGCCAAAAAAAAATGAACCGACCCAATCGAAAAAAAAAAAAACCGCATCTGCGGTGTGCTCAAATAGTGACCTTAATAATTATATAAATATTAGTAGTATTTAGGCCCTTTTTCTTTTCTCCCTCTCTGTACAGTTCCTTTTTTCTGTTTCTGAACCATTCCCAAAGGCACGGGTACTTAACAAACACCCATTCTTGCCTGCATCCTGTAGATAGAGAAAATTTTATTAGTTCCAATTTTTTTAATATTAAATTTAAACAGTTTTTACGAACCAAAACCAGAATAATATATATATATATATATATATATTGATGTGAAATATTTAGAGCAATTGTTATTATGATTTTAGATTGTAAACTTTTATATTTTTAGTTGGAGTTAGTTGTTAAATTATATTATAACTTAATATAAATAAAAAATAGAGACATATATATTTATATTTATATATGTTGAAAAATCTATTTTAAGAATTTCTATATATATATATTTATATATATAGAATAAAACATTCTTATTAATCGTTTTGGAATTTTACCTGAAACGATTTAAAAACTTTTATTTATTATATAACTTTATTGTAATATTAAGAATTAAAAAAAAAAATCGTTGATTTCTTAAAATAATTTTTGGAAAAATAAAAAAAAAGAGTTGATTTACAAAAAAAAATAAAATATAGGCCTATTTTTATTTTTCTTACTCTATTTCCTCTTAAAAAATATATCTTTATATTTATAATACCTTTCAAATCGAACTCTCATAGTAGTTGTGACTGTTGAGTTGTTTCAAGGAAGGGTTGCAGATAAATTTTTACCTTTTAAATATTTTATTGGACATATATATATTTTGCATTAGGCAGCTGTGTGTAATGATGCTCATCAGGTGAGAGATATTGTAATATCATTGTTACGTTATAAAGAGTGGCGTTTCTAGAGGTTTGCTGGCAACCCGCTGGAGCCACGATGCCTTTAAAACATTTTATCTGTAGAAACACAGCGAAAAAAATCAAATCCAGTGGCCAAGAGAGGGGGGAGCAAGGGGGGTCATCATGCCCCGGGCGCTACTCACAAAGGGGCGCCAAATGGCCCGCAAAACAAAAAATTGCTGGATAATTTTTATTTTTATTTTAATTGATTTCTGGAAAATATATTTTAAATTTAGTGCCAGTGTAATATAATAATTTTGTATATTTTACATATAATATTAGGGAGCGTACAAGTATTACGTAACGCAATTTGGGGGGAGGGGGGTCTCGTAAAACGTTACCATGCGTTACAAGGGGGGAGGGGGGGGGGGGTTGAACAACGCGTTACGTAACTGGTATTTTAGCGACTTTCCGATACTTTGCGCAACATAATTGTGACTTTTAGATAAAAATGGCCACTTGAGCGTTACGTAACGTCTAGAGAGGGGGGGTCCAGAAAAATGTTACGGCGCGTTACATGGGGGGAGGGGGGTCAAAAATCTTCAAAAATAGCGTTACGTAATACTTGTACGCTCCCTTATATGGTTTTCAAATGGGGGGGGGGGGCGCTAAAAAGGTAATGTGCCCAGGGCGCGAGTTAAGCTCGCTACGCCACTGATCAAATCTGAATAGAAAAATTAGAGGCGAGTATAAAATAAGAGAAAGTAAAAAACATTTTTTTAAGCTGAAATATTGATCAAAAAACTTGCTTTCTTTATTAATTGATAAATGCGGCATGTCAAAAAAATATATTAATTGAACAAATATATAATAAGAAGAATAATTTTCAGCAATATTGAAATTACTGAATTTCGGGATTACTTAATGAGCACTCTGAAAGAGACGGAGCGCAGCCTTTAGCGAAACACAAAAACCACACTCTGCCATAAATCACTAGTTATTCTCTAAGTATTAAAATAGTTTAAATAAAAAAGTATAGTTATATCCCAATCTTAATAAATAAATTATATTTTAGATTTTTAGATACCGCATGCTGGTCCACATGTCCTGATAAAAAGAAAGAAGAATATATTTAAGATTAAAATTGTAAAAAATGAAAATAAAATATTAAAAGAAAATTTCTTTTGTTGAATATAAGACTTTCGACGGCAGTATCAGTGATCCTAGATAGTCTTAGGTTTTAGTGAACTTTCAGCGATTTTGGATTGATTATTGTATTTGGGGAGGTATTTAGCCTCCTAGGGTACTGGCGCAACCAGGGGAAAGGATGTGGAATTAATCTCTTCCCTCGCATCAGAAATTATTTATATAAAGACAAAATAAAATGTGGAGAAAGGCCGTAATCCGTAATAATATTATTATAAGGTTCTTTTTTGATTCTTATTTTTTAATTTCACTCGGAACGGATTCAGATAAGCTAGAAGAGCTATCAATTGTTTTCTGATAAAAGTAACAAAAATTATTATTTTTTCAACCCTAACTGAAAATTTTACTTAATTTTGACTCGTCTTTCAGGTATTTAATAATCAACTTCATGCCTAGTCCTAGTTGATATCAATATTATTGGAAAAAATCTGGTGTGACTGGTTGCACAGCACGCAACAAGTAAAAAACGCATGGTGGGACTTGATATTGTCCCTCACTGTACTGTACAAGAGTAAAGTGTGCTTCAAACAATTTTGAGGACAAAATGAGAATATACTTTTTAAAGAGCATCTAAAAAATAATTGATTTTTGAATTTTAAACAAAATTGTTAGAGCAAATTTTGAGAAAATCGTAAAAAACTTAAAGTACATCAGTAAAGTACTAGTACGCTTTGGCCGATTTTGTTTAAAAGCTCACTTTCAAACTCCAGGGGAGTGTCTAACTTAAATATAAAATTTCAGCCTCGTAGATCCATTTCTTCATGCTTAAAATTGAATACAGACACACACACACAGAGACAGACCGTGTCTCGAAAACCACTTTTTTGGATTCATGGGACCTCAAAACGTGTAGGCCTATATCCATCAAAATCTCGACATCGAATTTTTGACATAAATCCAATATTTTCTCTTTATATATATTAACATATATAGGCAAGAGAAAGAAAAAACTTATGAAGGGAAACCTCAAGCCAAGAAGTTAGTTAACAAATCCAACACGAAAGGCAGCACTTGTCATTAGCGCCTGCTTCTTATGCAACTCTGTTTTCAACAGAGAACAAATGCATGCCTATTTTGTAGGGATCACAACTATTGATGATCTATCTTTAACAGCTGTCTCGAGACATAAATAAAAATTTATTATTTTCACATATTTTATGATTTCTGAAATTCATTTAAAGTATCAAAAGAAGTTAAGTAAATATTGGTATTTAATTTCTTGTTTTATTATTTTCTAATCAAATTATTTCAACAAAATTAAATAATTGCATATTAAAGAAAGGAAGTCGCCGCGGGCGCGCGCCAATACTCTCTCACCTAACTGGGAATGTTTCAAGGGGGGTAGGGGGTAGTTAATGAACTTTCAATGATGTAAAATTTATTTTGCGAGTGTTTTTTAATAGAATCAACAAAATTAGAACCTATCCGAGAAAAAAAAAATTTCGAAATTTTTTCACAGGGGGGTCGGGGGGGCTAAATGAACTCCGATTGACGTAAAATTTGATTTGTGGGTATTTTTTAATATAATAAACAAAATGAAAACGTATACGCAAAAAAATAAAAATTTTCAAAATCCCGCCCAAGACGGTCGGGGGAGGTAAATGAACTCCAAATGGGGTCAAATTTTATGGCCAGGGAGTAGTACGAGTGTTTTATAATATAAGTAAAAAAATTAGAGGGTATAACCAAAAAAAAAATAAAAATCGAAAAATAAGGGACACCCTAGTGTATATCCATCAAAATCTCGACATCGAATTTTTGACATGAATCCAATACTTTCTCTCTACAAATATTAACATATATAGAGGTGTGAGAAAGTAAAAAAAAGATAAATTAATTTTTTTTTAACTTTTCTAAAAAAAAAAACTTATCATATGATTTCTATTATGAAAATTGAATCATTGTATTTAAAAAGGATATTTGGAAAAGGATTAAGGGATAAATAAAACAATTATTTAAAAAAAAATATTCTTTATTGAATATTTAAATTATGTGTTGATTGAATAGGATAAAATATAATAAATAAATATTTCTTTATTTCAGAAGGAAAAAAATCATCGATATTCCGTCATCATCGTCATCAAAGAAACAGGACTTGCGTCATTGGAAATTATTTTTAAAAACTTGCAAAGCAAGTGTTTTAGTTGCATTCACGTCGAGCAAGAAGCCAGTCGATTGACTCTCTGTTCTTCTTCCATTGCGATTCTGTTGATATTAGTGAGAATAAAACATCACGCACCCCTCAACTCTTCATTCAAAGGTATTTATTATTTGCATATTTCATTTTCATTAAGGGATAACATTCTATTGTTAGTTTTTTTAAGTTTTTTTTTTTTTTTTTTTTTACACTCACTTTTTTACCACTCACACTCACATTCGGCAACTTAGGCCATTTAAAACTTTTTACGATACCCGTTATTTGTGTATCGGACTCCCTGGGATCCGAACCCTCGACCCTTGGTATACAAGGCAGGCGAGCTGCCAACTACACCAAGCCCGATGGCATTTCCCTGCAAAATTTCAAACAATTGAACAAATAGTTTTTGATTTTTTGTTGACGAAAGAAATTAGCACAGACATACACACAGACACACAGACATTATTCCAAAATTCAATTAAATGGATTCAGGGGACCTGAAAACGCATTTTGGCAGCTTGAGAAAAATTTATATTTTTTTTTTACGATTACATTAACTCTACCTGTCCAACCTACGGTTGATGGGCAAAGTTAAAAATCGTTTGTCAATATTATTTTTAAATACTGCCTGGGAAAGCATTTTGAGGGGTCCTAGTCGATTTATAGAAATCTTTCTATAAAATTTTCTTTTTACTTTCTTTGCAACCGAGACCAGAGTCACTGGTCACATTTACAATTTGTACCAGTGCATAAGGATCTCGGAGAATAAGAAGTCAGATTTATGCCCCGATTAAATTTTTTTTTTTCTCGGGTTCCTATATCTGAAACACACTTACTTTTGCCATTGGCCAAATGGTTTTTCCGACGTCCATTTAATTAAGTTAAAAAAAAAAAATAAAAACTTTCTTTACGCAACAGAACAACAACCTAAAAATTTACAAACGTAAGAAAAAGTAATAACCTTTTTTTATATGTTTGTCGTCAGGTTATAGGGGATGCGAGAGTATATGTTAAGCCTCTATTTAAAGATAGAATAGAATTTTTTATATAGATATTCAAAAAAATATTCCTTTTCCTTTGAGATTTATTTAGGGATGCTTTTTAAGGGTGTGTCAATAAAATATTCGCAGTTAAAAAGGATATTTGGGAAAGGATTAGGGGATAAATAAAACAATTATTTAAAAAAAAAAGTGATAATTATTTGATTTATCTGGTACAAAATAAGTTAAGACTATTGAGGAAGAATATTAAACTAGTGTGGTGTCCGAGCCATGCTGGAGTATTGGGTAATGAAATAGTGGACACTCTTGCTCGCGGTGCGGGTTGAGGATGATCAGTTGTTAGAGGGGGGTCTGCCGGTCTCTGATGTTGTCTCTCTAATAAAGAGGGACGGTATTGGGACATGGCAGCAGCACTGGAATCGAACATCCGAGTTGAGGGGTTCGCATCTTTACTCTGTAATGCCTCAAATTCCCTATAAAACCTGGTTCAAGGACTGTCATCTTTATAGGAACTTGATATCATTAATTATCAGGTTGCGTTTAGGGCATGTTGCCACGCCCAGCCGACTTTACCTTTTCAATCTAAGAGAACACCCTTATTGTGACTGTGATGGTAGGACAGTGGGAGACATGGATCATGTTTTTCTAGGCTGCCCGAAAAATAAAAGATCTGTTGATAAGTTATATGTCTCACTTGAGAATGAAGTCCTGTTTCCGGTAAAGATGACGGTCCTTCTACAGTGTTTTAATCTCTAGGGTGAGCTGGTAAGGATTAGATCTTTTTTTTTTTTTTTTTTTTTTGGAATGGGTGCATAAGGTCCGAAGACCTATAATGACCAATAGTCACATGCAGCCAGGAAGAAAATAAAAACAAAAGGAGAACTCGACTGCGGGAACTGAGAAGATGCCTGTTGAGATTCGACTTGAATGTCTGAAGATTGTGGGTTTTGGGGAAGATAGACGCAGGGAGCTTGTTCCAATCACGGGAGGTCATGGGGACAAAGGAAGAATGAAATTGATTTGTTCTGTTAGTCGTGATCTGAACAGCATAGGGATGCTGGGAAGATGCCTCTCTTGTGTTCCGTGAATATGTTGCATTGGGTGGGATAATTGATTTTAATTCGGCAGAGCATTGACCATGGTAATACCTGTAGAAGAGAGAGAGTGCAGACACTCTTCTTCTATGATCTAGTGACTGTAGGGATGCAGTAAGGGTAGAATCACCTATCAGTCTAATTGCACGCCTCTGTATGGCTTCCAAGGAGGAGAGAGCGTCTTTCGACGCCCCTCGCCAAAGGTGGGAATAATATTCAAGACACGGCCGAATTTGGGCTTTATAGAGGATTAGGAGTTGTTGGGAGGAAAAGTAACGCTTCGTTTTGAATAGGAAACCCAATTTCCTTGCGGTAGATTTAACCACAGAAGAGATGTGGTTGCTTCAGGAGAGTTCAGATGTAACTGTCACTCCCAGAACAGAAAATGAATCTTTGAACTCGAGACTATTATTGCTGTAAATTTACAGATCTGTTGTAACAAGATTTTTAATTTCCTCTCAACTGTTTTTGTGACCGCTTTTTATTTTCTGTAAACCGGGAGCTGGCCAAATGGTTTCTCTGCCGTGGCCGTGTGGGGGAGGGAAAAAAGAAAAAAAAAAATCTTTATTCAATTTTTTTTTTTTTTTTTTTTAACACTCACACTTTTTTCTCATTCACACTCACATTCACACAGTCTTTTCGGCAACTCAGGCCATAAAAGACTTTTTACGATATCCGTATATAAATATATACTGTCCAGGCATTCTTATTTAAGCCATTTGGTATCCAATTGGCTTAAATAAAATCATCGGACTGCCTGGGGTCCGAACCCGCGACGTTTGGTTTACGAGGTTAGCACGCTAATCTCTACACCAAGCCCCGAGGGCTTATTCAATATTTAAAATATGATAATAGAATAGAATATATATTTATTTATGGCCCTGATATCTACTTGTTCTCATTAGGGCCGTAAAGATACACATAAAGTTTTTTTTTTTTTTTTTTTTTTTTTTTTAAACATTCACACTTTTTTCTCACTCACACTCACACACACATTCACACAGTCTTTTCGGCAACTTAGGCCATTTAAGACTTTAGACGATAACCGTTGTAAGTAATATATAAATTGTAGGTTCAGGCCCATAAAAAGTTAAAAGAAGATAAAAAATAATATAATGGTCAAAGCCATTTGAGCATTTTTCTCCTGGCCAACCCCTCTTTCTCTTTATCTGGATCCTCAGAATTTCTATCCCCACGAATATTCAAGTGAAAATTAAATAATATGCAATTATTTAATTTTCATTTTATAAACAAATAATTTAATAATTTCTTTAATGAATTATTTAATCATTTTTTAACAATCCCATTTAGGGAATAATTATCTTTAATTTCAATTATTGTGAAAATATTAATATTACTAGCCGCGTCGCCCGCCTTCGGCGGGCTTCGCGCCTAGCCGGGGGCTTCGCCCCCCTGGACCCCCTCCAGCTGGCTCGGGCCCGCCTGCGGCGGACCGTCGCCTTTTCTTAATTATGAGAACCCGAGGCGCCCGCCTTTGCATCTAGACAGGGGGGCTTCGCCCCCTGGACCCTCCGCCAGCTGGCTCGGGCCCGCCTGCGGCGGACCCTCGCCTTTGCTTCTTACTAATGAAAAGAAAAGTTTTTTTTTTTTTTTTTTTTTTTTTTTTTAAACATTCACACACTTTTTTCTCATTCACACTCACACTCACACACACATTCACACTGTCTTTTCGGCAGCTCAGGCCATATAAGACATTTACGATAACCGTTATTTATGAATTTATATATATTAGGGTCCAGGCATTTTTATTTAAGCCATCTGGTATCCAGATGGCTTAAATAAAATCATCGGACTGCCTGGGGTCCGAACCCGCGACGTTTGGTATATGAGGTTAGCACGCTAACCTCTACACCACGCCCATGGGGGGGACAGCTCTATGGGAAGAATGATTATAAGTTTTTAGTTGTCTGATATGTGGCTAGATGGCAATACTAGACTAGTTAAAAATTTATCCTGTAGAGTTCGTTCCATTCGCCAACAATATAACATTTTTTCATGAGTTTAAATAAACAAATAAAAAAAAAAACATTATAAATTTGAATATAATAAAATTGTAACGTGCCCTACTCAATTATTCACCCGCAATTATTGCCCTTCGCATTCTATATGCTCTACGTGTTATTAAAATGGGAAAGAAAGAAGTAAGTTCTTAATTATTTCATTATTTATTTATTTTTTTTTAAATATGTGACCGTCCACAATGGGGTTTTTAAATTACCCCCTCCCAAAAAAAAAAAAACAGTGGGGAACCCTGAAAAATATTCTATTCATCAGAATCAATGTATTTTATATAAAAAATTTGAAAAAAAAAACAAGACTTTAAACTCATTTTTCTCAAAACTAATATATAATCGTAATCCAGTTTCGATGCATTGTCAATGGATGCTTTACAAAATACTTGCCTGAAAAGATATGGGGTAAATTATTTTGTTTTCCTGCAAAAGAAACGCTTCTCCGCCAATGTCTTCAAAATCTAGATCTAAACGAATTAATTTCATTTACTGCAAGACAGATTAATAACAGAGGGTATAGGGTTTGCCAACGGCATTTCACTGACACCCAATTCCAAAATAATTTACAACTTAAGCTTCTCAAGCAAGTTATTCCTCCACCGATTTGTTGTTACACTGTGCAAGAAGAAAAAATACACGCAACATCCAAGCCAAACAATCTACTGGGAGTTAATTTTTTTTTATTTGGTGAAACCTCTTAATTTTCTAAACAAAATAATAAAAAAATTTTTGCCAATTTACTTGTAGATTTCTTGCACCCTTCAAATAAAGGAATAATTAAAGAGGAGAAAAATCTAGACTACATAGATGACAATGTCCAAGAAGAGGAAGAGGCAACACTGAAAACATCCACGCCCAGCCTTTGCAGATTAATTATAATTTTTTTACAATTTGCAATAAATTTTTTTAACACTAATTTCTCTTTTTTTCATTTACTGTTCATTTTCAAATAATTGTTTTAATCTTTTTTTTTATTTTATCATACCGATAAACATATATATTAATATCAAGGGCGGATAGAGGGGGGGGGGGGCAAAGGATTTAATTACCCCCCCCCCCGAGATTTGAAAAAAATACTTTTTTTCAAAAATAAATTTATTTTTAATGAAAAATTTTAAAAATTAACACTTAAAAATTTGATTTGTATTTATATTCTGGCAAACAAGTGCAGAATAAGCCTTTAAATTACCGAAATGAAGAAAAAATTGCGTGCTGTGCGACCAGTCACACCAGATTACCCCCGTTTCCCCCGAGAAACACCTCTGGATCCGCCCTTGATTAATATACAGAAAATATTGAATAAATATCAAAAATTCAATACGAATTGGACGAAGTTTTCCTGTGCAACTATCACATCAGTATTTGAAACAAATTAAATTTTTCGTGCACTTTTTTTTTTTTTAAATTTATTTATTTAAGGTCTTTTTCGGCATCTAAGGTGATTTAGACCCCATCCCTATTAATTTCAAATGATTAGTAGCCAATTCAAATTAAATAAATTTTTCTCGCTTGGGACGGGACGCGAACTCGGGACCTTAGGCACGAGAAGCTAATGTCTTCTCTCTGAGCCACGGGTCTCCCGCGCAAAATAATAGGTCGACACGCGTATAGAGGGCGCTAAACTTATAAACAATTTTTAACCTGGAGCTGTCCCATCTTGATTGTATGATCTGTGACCACGCCCCGTGGGCTGAAAAGAAAAGTATTACTACCTATTCCAATCCAGAGCTTGCTTGAGGATTTGTTTACATTCATGGAATACACAAATGGAAAGAATACATAAATATTTCTCTATACATTTCCTATGGGAGAAATCGTAACTTTAAAAATTAATAACTCAAAAAGTTATGGCAATTTCGGGATGAAAATAATTTTCCTGTAATCCCGAGAAGGTCCTCTTTATGCATAAAAAATTTCATTTCAAAATTCCAACGGGAAGTTGCCTAAATAGAGCGTGACAGACGGACAGACGGACAGACAGACAGACAGACGGACATTAGTGAATTATATATATAGATTCTTATTAATTAATTAGAGAAAAAATAATAAATAATTAATTTAATTGTCTACCAGCCTTCAAGGCAACCACATCGCCTCTCCATAGGCCTTGTGTTCCTATCTTATGTCAAAGTTTCTTATGAGGCTATGCCTCCCCCAAGCACCCTGATAGTGGGGTAACTCGCCTCTATCCTCTCCCTGGAGCATTATCCAGAGAATGATGCTATGCATCTTAAATGAATCCTGGCTCCCAATTCGACTACCAGTGGCCATGGGCCCTTGAAAAGAGCCAGTACGAGTTCTTCCTGGACCAACTGGAGGCTGCGACTCCAATCAACCATCGTCAACTACAGATGAGTCAATTCTTGTTTCCCCCCTTTCCCCCTTAATTAACTTGCATATAATCAGGGGCGCCGGAACGAATTTGGAAAGAAAAGTATCGATACTTGTACTTGGTATCGTATCGAAAGGAAAGTATCGATACCAAAAAGTATCGGATGAAAAGTATCGATACCACCAAGTATCGAGTATTTTTTAAAGTATGAGTATTTTTCCTCTTTTTTTAAGTTTTTTCGGCATCTTAGGCTACTAACGTCTTTCAAAGGGGGCCCAACGGAAGATCAACGAGGTATACTGATATTTTCCTCAAAGTAATGAGCACCAGGAGGACGGGGCTTTCTCAACCAAAATACGGATTTCGCCAAAATAAAAGTCTGTCCATTTTCACTGGTCGACATAAATGAACTTTTTCTTTCACAAGAATAAAGATATAGATATGAGATTCTAGAAATATTTTTCATAAATTCAAATATCATTTCAGTTTTTCCCCATCAGGCCAACTTTTAGTAGATATATAGAAAAATATTTTAATAGAAAAAGTGCTCTAAACGGCTGATGCAAAAATTCCTAACTACATATCTGAATTCACTATAAAAAATGTACTAAATTCACTAATCAGATTTCTTGTGAAAAAAACCTTGTCGACCAGTATTTTTATTAGTTTATATATCAGCCTTTCTATGTAATATTTGCGCACTTTTAAATTTAGTAAATACAGTTTGCAATAATACAAAAAAAATTAAATTAGAAATTTAATGTTATTAAATTAAAAGGTTTTTATTAATCAAATTTTCTATTATTAATAAATAATTATTAGGAATATGATGGAATAAAGTCTATCCCACAAATATCGACCATCTGTTATATATCAACTTGCTATTTATATCAAGAGAAAAAAGAATATGAGATATTCTTTGGCAGAATCGCAATTAAAATATTTATATAACGTTTAAAGTCTCTCTATATGGCCTAAGATGCCGAAAAAACTTAAAAAAAAAAAATGATATTTGAATGAGTACTTTTCATTCGATACCGGCAATCAAGTACTCATATGAGTAAAGTATCGAAAGAAAAGTATCGAGTAAAAAAAGTACTAGTATCGAAACAAAAGTATCGATACTAGTAAGTATCGATACTTTTTTCGTGTCCCTAACCAGGGGTAACTAAACGGGGAATGTTTTCTTTTTGTAGGCTATTGAGGGTTTTTATGCCATAATTTAAGGCTTTTTCCTCAAATAAAAAAAAAAAAAAAAAAAAAATTCTTTGAGAGCTCCCTGGTGTAATGGCCAGGGGTGTCGTCCCCTACAAAGAAGACCCGTGTTCAAATCCTGGGCTTGCGATATCTTTTCATTAAATAAAAATATTTATTTAATGTAAACAAATCCTCACTGAATTGGAATATTGGATGCTGTGACATCCCGTCCTGTGGGAGAAAGGTAAAGAAGATTCCCTCTCAGTGATGCATTCTTCGAAAGGAGAAGGCTACCCGCCGGTGCTGAGGGAGTCCCTTCAAACTAGAACATCCTCCATAGCATAGAAGAGGATGGATAAAAGGAACCAGAAATAAGGATTAGTTCACTAGTTAGAAACGAACGCAGAAAGAGGAGTTAGTGATAGGAATAGGCTCGAGGGGGGATTCACGGGACGGGAGCCGAATTTGGAAAACATGTGAAACCTGTTGGGCGGGTGGAAGGAAAACAGAGGTTTTCTTTAGCTCAGACGCTAAAACAATTCGCATGTTATTGCTAAGAGATGGCGCTAAAGAGGGAGCGTTAGTGAATCAGAGAGCTTACTATGGTGTGAGAATGTCTGTCATTCTTCAATTTTTCCCAGTATTTAAAAAAAAAAAACAATTTATTTTTATTTCCAATAAAATATTAAAATAGGCGAGGGCCCGCCTTAGACTGGTGGCGCGGCTAGTTAATTTTCATAATTTTTTAATTAGCTATAAAAAAAATTATAATTTTTTTTTTTTTTTTTCATTTATTTTTCGGCCTTTGACCTTGGTCATTCCGGCCCCTCTTTTTACAATATATCTTACAAAAAACAAACAAACATACAAGTAAACATTTATAAAAGTGAATAGTTATAAGAAAAAAAAAAAAAAAAAAAAAAAAAAAAACATTAATATAAAAAGAAAATATTACAATTAAATAAATATGAAGAACACTTGGCAAAAAAACATGAATAATAAAAAACATCGTACAAACTAAATGCTCTCAATAACACTTATATCAAGAAAATAATCAAAAGTCTGTTGCTAGATTATAGTATGATTTTTGAGGCTGTGATGAAGAGGCTTAAGTCTTGAAGGTCTTCCGGTTGCGGAGATTTTAGGAACTGCTGAAATTTTGTGGGGTCTCGGAAGTTTGGGTTAACTTTTAGTGCATATTTCTTGCGGTTATTTTCGTGGAGTGCGCATTCACAAATGATGTGGTACGGTGTTGATGGGATGTTAGAGCATTGGCACAGTGGTGAGGGTATTATATTAAATCTTGCGAGGTGAGCCGGAGTGCGAGTGTGATTAATTCTTATCCTGTTTATTGCCGTAATTATTGATCTGTCTAGGTCTGTATATGGAGTGAACCAGGGTGGCCCAATTGAGGGTTTAAGTTTTGCCAGTGCTGAACCTGTCACTTGTGATGTTTGTTTCCATGATTGGTTCCAGGTATTTTTTGAGTGAGCTTTTATTTGCGAGTATATATCTTGCCATGGTGTTGGTGCGTTCATTTGGGTGCCTTGGTATGCCGCTCTTTTGGCCAAGAAGTCAGCGATCATATTTCCTTGCGATGAGCTGTGCCCTCTTGTCCATCTTAATGATATTGAGGTGTTGCTTTGTATGGCATTATTCAAGAGGCGATTTATGTTCCCTACTTGAATGTTAGTTGATTTGCTCTTTCTGAAGTTTAAAATGGATTTAAGGGCGCTTTGAGAGTCGGTAATTATTAAGCATGAATTAAAGGAATGTGTTAAGCTGTAGAGAATTGCCTCTCGTATGGCAAAGAGTTCTGCAGTGTAACTTGAGAATGACAATGGGAGTTTAAACAGACCAAAGTTTGAATTTTTTTCATCGAAGAATGCGCAGCCTGTATTGTTTATCGATTTGGAGCCATCGGTGTAGATGACGCTATCGAAATTGAAATTGGTTGGGTTTTCAATGGTTATGTCGTGCTGGAGTTTTAGTAGTATTGGAGATATGTGGAACATAGCTGGGAGTGAAGCCTTTTCTATTCTTATTTCCAGGTTATTGATATAATTGTATGCAATAAGGAGAGGGGGTAGCGTTTTGTTTGTATCTTTGTAGCTGTTGTTTAACGAAGAAAGAGCTTCCGTTACAGGGTGGTAAAATCTGGCTAGACGTTTCAAAATAAATTTTGAGGCTAAGAGACGAGTACGAATATCTAAAGGCATATCATTGGATTCTATGAGCATTGCATTGCAAGGTGATGAACGCATATAACCCATGGCGATTCTTATTGCTTGGTATTGGATTCTATCAATTGCTAGCTGAGTTGTTTTTGAAGCGGCTCTATATAAAAAGCAACCATAATCGAGGGATGCTCGTATGGTGGCCTTATAGAAGTTGAGCATAATCATCGGATCCGCCCCCCAGGTAAAATTTCCTATTATTTTCATTAGGTTAATGTATTTTTGGCATTTAATTTTTACTCTATTGACATGTTCTTTCCAGTTGAGCTTGGAGTCTATTGTGAGGCCAAGGTACTTTATTTTATTGGAAAGTGGAAATTCTGTTTCCCCGAGGACTACGCTTTGCCAGGCGGGAATTCTGCGGGTTGAAAAGATGCAAGCTGAGCATTTTGAAGGAGATAAGGTAAAGCTATTCATGTTAAGATATTCTATTAACGCAAAAATAGACATATCTAAATCTGATAAAGACTCTTCTAAGTTGCAGGAGGAAGCATACACGATGAGGTCGTCAGCATATTGGAGAACCTTTGTATTGAGAGCTATGGATGGAGCAAGGTCGTATGTGTAGCAGACAAAGAGAAGTGGGCTCAGGGTTGATCCCTGTGGGATACCTCTATACAGGATTCTCGACAATGAGAGATTTAATGGATTTGTTCTTATGTAAATCTGTCTGCCGAAGAGGAGATTGAATATGATATTGCTTGCGCGACTGCCTATACCTAATGTGATGAGCTTGTTGAACAAAATATGTAGGTCTACGTTGTCGTAGGCGCCATCTATATCTATAGCAGCAGCTATTGTGTATTTCTTGGTGAGTATTGACTCTTGTATATTGCTAACAAGGAGAGTTAGGTTATCCATTGTAGATGAGAAGGCCCTGAATCCGAATGATAATAGTGGGAGTTGGTACGTTGTTTCGAGAAAATATTCTAACCTTAGTTTTATTAATTTTTCATAAATTTTAAGTAAGCAAGATGAGAGTGCTATGGGTCTGTAGGAGCTTGCGTTTTGCTTGTCCTTTCCTGGCTTAAGAATGGGGATTATAAGTTGCGTTTTCCAAGAAATGGGTATGAATTCTGAATCTCTCATACTGTTATATATCTCTAGGAGGGATAGTAGTCCTATATGTGGTAAGTATTTTAACATTGGATAAGGTATATTGTCAATTCCTGGAGTTGTGTTTTTTGTAGTTTGTTGGATTACTTTTTCTAATTCTTGTAGAGAGAAGGAAGGTCTTAATATATCATCATCTGTTTCGCTGTATGTTTGAGGGTTTGGGCTATCGTATGGAGTCCAAGCTGGAGCAAGTTTATCCAGGAATGGTTCCAGGATTTCCTGAGGAGGGAAGATTGTGTTAGTGTTATGTACCCCTTGAATTCTTTTTATTTTAGTCCAGATATCTACAGACGATCTATTTCTATTTATAGAGCTACAGTATAGTATCCAGGAATTTCGCTTTGCTTGTTTGATTATGTTTTTAGTCCGAGCTTGTTGCTTTTTGAGTTCTAAGAAGTTGTCAAGTATTGGGTTATTTTTATACTGCCTGTGAGCGGCTTTCCTGTTCTCTATTGCTTGTTTACATTCTTGTGTCCACCAGGGTATGGGAGCGTGTTTTATTTTAGCTATTTTTGTTCGTGGAATGGCCATATTCGCTGCTTCAGTGATAGTTGTTATGAGGTGATTGTATTTTTGTTCTACTGTCTCAAATATTGGTGGGTTTGAGAGGCTTTCTGTAATTATATATTGGTACCTAGGCCAGTTTGCTTCCTCTACTTTGTATCGAGGAAAAAAGCATGCATTATGGTTTGAGTTGAGTGGTAAGTCTATTGTTAGCAAAATGGGGAAGTGATCTGAGCCTAGTGTATCATCAAGAGTTGACCATGTGGTATAGGGGGTAATGCAAGCTGAACAGAATGATATGTCTACTATTGATGGGTGCTCTGAGTTATATGTAAGCCTTGTCGGAGTACCATCATTAAGGGTTACTAAGTTTAGGTCTTCAGCTAAAGAACTTAGAACTTCGCCTTGTCTATCTTGACTATGACATCCCCATTCGGGTGAGTGTGCATTAAAATCACCAAGGAGGAGATAGTTTCGGGGGTATGTATCTAGGATCGCTTTCCAATCCTCAATGGACATGCGATATCCGGGGCAACAATAACATGATAGGACTGTAAGTTGATTGATATTTGGAAGAGTAATTTGTATTGCAGCTATTTGTATGAATTGGTTGTCGAATTTGGGGAGGAGATTGAAGGGTATATTGTTTTTTATCAAGATGAGTGAACCGCCTTTCCCATCTTGTCTGTCTGACCTTACCGCATTGTATCCTGCAATTTTAAAGTTATGAAACGGTTTTAACCAGGACTCTGCTATTGCGGCTATTGATATA
>JAKCPI010017485.1:0-26916 GCA_023213315.1 Euborellia annulipes | reverse complement strand
CTGAGGGTTAGGTATTATTTACATGCGGGGCTATCTTCGCCTAGCTTACATTCGTAGCCAACTTCACTTCCATGCATTGTTCACTTCATGTTACCAACATTTGAATCTTAAACTACCAATTGACAAATTTAATTAACATAAACGACAATTCTAGATTTAATTGTTTTTTAAAATAACATTCGCATATACATACATACATACAAAGACATATACTTACATACAAACATTTTTCTATATACAATTTTTAAGTTATTACAAAAAACATAGAGCCCCATTTTTAAGTTCTAGAGAGGAGATTCCCATATTCTGTCTAGGATAAGACCATCATCCCTGTTCAAGTTTCTTGGGTGTTTTTGTGAATCTACCTGATGACGGCTTCAGAAATAGCAGCCGAAACGTATTTTATTGTAATTAGTAAGTATTTGCTGAATTAAACCACGATTTAAGCCAAAAAATGTCTCATTTCTGATAACGATAAGGTTTAAATCATTGTATATTTTCATTCAAGAAATTGCGTCACTTAATCAAAAGTAGTAAAAAAATGATATTTATATATAAGCATTTTAATGAAAGCTTTTTTCAAAGAAAAGTGCAAAAATGAGTACGATAAGAGATTTTACTAAAGGCCATAAACTGACCAATGTGACTTTCATCTTAGGTTGGAAATAAAAGTGAAGAGGACCCGAGTGGTCAAGGCCAGAATAACCCGTTTGTTTCTTGTACGCGAACACAAAAACAACAAAATAAAACATTTCCTGTTCGGTCAATTGTGTCTCCACTCCACTTTCTAGAAAGATCGCCTTCTTTTTTATAGGTTTGTTATTGTTGAAAGAGTTAGAAAATTATCTAAGAAATTCAAGGCTAAATCGGAAAATTTGTTATCTAGTCACTAAAAGTAAATAATGTTATATAATAATAAAAAAATGATAATATTATTTAAATTTTTACTCTATAACATCAACAATCCTAGATCCTAGATCAGGCCTTCCCAACACCCTTGGAATTTTTTACTTCAATCACCCTACAGTTTAGGAATTTTCGCTGATAATAAAAACATCTTTATCTTGAATGAAAGAATTTGGTTTTCGGTTTAACTGTGGTTTATTTGTAAAGAATAGTACGTTTCGGTCGTTCTGTGGCTTTCTTCTGGTACAATTCTGTTAAGGTTATAAAGTTTGCATCTATGACAACCTCATTTTAGGTTTTGGAATTGGGATGTAATAACCTTTGTAATCTTAACTGAATTGTACCAGCCATAGAATAAGTGGCCGAAACGTTGTAATCTTTACAAATAAACCACAGATAACTAAATTCTTTTATTAATGATAAGAACTGTGAAAGCCTAAGTTCCAAAATGAATTTTTTGTAAACCCTCTAAAGCCCAGTGGGATTAGTTTGAACCCCAGACTATGTTTCGTTACTCAATACTAGTTTATCTTTCATTGTTGACTTTTCCAAATTTTCTATACAGCTTACGAATTATAAAAAAAATTTATAATTTTTTTTAAATTTAGTGATTTTTTAAATTAATATTTAAAAAATAATTTCAATTAAAATTAAATTATATTTGAATAAAAAGGAAGTTATTTTGATAATTTGCATTTTTGTTTTACTATATTCAGTATTAAATAGTTTTGCCCCCAAATGTGATGCTATTAAAAAATGCTGGAAATTAGAGGAGGGTTAATGCTAATTTGATAATTATTATTTTCATTAGCCTTTCCCAGTTTAATGTCCCACTGCTTCTTCGTCTCCCCTAAATTACACGCCCCTTCCCACTTAACCAATTCCCTGTCATATGGCATAACAGTGTAAATCTTTCATTTTCTTCTCAAGTGAGGACATAAAAAATATGGATTGACGCACAAACCCCGAAAATTGCCAAATTATCGATAAAGACAAGACGAATGTTTATAGTTATACCTTTAAGTAATAAAAAAAATTATATATATTAAAGCGAATGATCCAATTTTATCGAATAAACTAATTTTTCAAAGCTGTCTGCTTTTTTTTTTAAACACAATTCAGCATTTGTTTGGCGAAATGGCAACGTTGTTCCGTTCATACTAACACATTGACAATGTGAGCAATCACCTGAATAGAAATGCAGGTGGCTTGAAGAGCCAAGTAAAAAAAAAATGAGCATTTGATTGTTTGAGAATATAAAAATACTAATCGATCCTTGGTCTTATTTGGTCAATAATAAAAATATGGCAGTCGCCTCTCTCTGCCCTACATATTCTAAACAAGCACTTTGAAAAAGAGGAAAATTATTTTACTACTTGTTTAGAAAAAATATTAGTACTAGAGAATATATTATGTGGAACATAATAAACTGGAACTGCTAATTACAGTTAAAATAATAGAGACAATACAATTTGGCAGGAGTTAATTACCCGATCTTGGATTGTATTAACTCACCAATCATTTTAATAGTCAAAAGAAATGTAGATGCTAAGCTAAAAGTAAATTTCTAAAAACAATTGAAATTGAGAGAAATTTAAAAAAAAATTCAACGTTGATAAAGATAAATTTCTTAATTCTATTAATCGGTAATTGCGTTATTATTTTTTTTTTTTATAAATGAATGAGATGGTAAGATGATAGGGTGAGGATGATCGGTGAGCACCTGGGTGATCGAGGGCGATGGGAGAAGGTGCATCGCCACCTCCACTTCCGGGTCTGGCAGTCGAAATAGGCGACAGCATCTCGCCGGAGGCGAGGGCGTGACGAAGGCACCGGCCCCGGGCCCGAAACGCTCGAAGAAACCAACGGTGTACAGCTGGGACCAACTAGCGAGCCTCGATGCCTAACACGATGTTTTGTTGATGTTTATGTGTTGATGATGGGAACAAACGTCGCTATCGCAACCTGACCAATACCAATAAATTCTAATTTCAAAATAATAAATATGATATATTTATATAAATCTTACCTAGCACAGTGGTAAAGTGCTTGGCTCTTGTGCTAGGAGAAAAGAGGGGTTTAAAATAGCCTCAGTAAATAAATATTGATGATATTATGGAAGTTACGGTATTCTTATGTGTTGAGTGATCTATATGGTGATGAAGTCAGAGAATTAACAAGACGTTTGCAGCCAAATTTTCTTTTATTTAGCATCACGGCTGACGTTTCAGCCTGAGGTCTAGGCCATCTTCAGAGCCGGCTGACAATAATCAAATGTGTGGATATTATAAAACAGCTACAACATTCACCAGATCATTTCTTTACGTTTTGCTGGGAGAAGATCACTGTTGCTATTTTATAATATCAACACATTTGATTATTGACAGCCGGCTCTGAAAATGGCGCAGGCTGAAATGTCAGCCGTGAGGGTGAAAATCTAAATAAAAGAAAATATGGCTGCAAACGTCTTATTAATTATCTAACTCAATCGCTTTCTTAAGGTCACAGACCTTCAACAATTATTCAGGATAGTTTTGCATTGTTGCCTTCAGGTCTTTAATAGAAGAATAATACATTTATTAGTGAGAGATTCATGTATTCTTGTTACATAGGCATAAATACCTTTAAAATCTAGTGACTTATTATTGTAACAAGGTTACAAAAAATGTTATTTTCTGTAATATCTCTCACTAATAAATTTATTAATCTTGTATTGTAGACCTGAAGGTGGCAACAATGCCGAAACTGAATGCGCAACAGTCGTTTGTGTAATTATAGATCCTGAAAAAAGAAAAAAATTTCATTTTTTCTTTCAACCTGGTCAACCTACAACTCGACTCAGAATATCTTGCAACTTCCCTAAGATCATCAAAAAATAAAATGTAAACATAGATTGCAAAAATTAGTTGTTTGGTTGATAGATGGTAGGTATATAACCAATTCTTATTAGTGAGTTGGTTATTTTGGATTGCAATCATCCAGCAACAAAAAAAACACAATCGAATTATGCACCTCATGATATAAAAGGGTTGAGATTAAACTCAAGTCTGAAGAACAAGGAGGAAGCAGCAAAATATTAATCTAAAACTAATCGCTCTAACAAAAATTTTCATATTAAATATTTTAAATTCAGTACTTTTAATTCATGCCAACCCTAGCTCGGATAACTCGTGGTCGCTATCCACGTTCTAACAATATGTGAGCTCCTATGTGAGAAGCTAAAATTTTACTTTTTGAACCCTATTAAGGTTTCTAGCGAGAGCATCCTATTTCATGGATACAACAACAATGTGTTAGATGATGAAGTACTTAATTTGACCGACATAAACTCACTATAAAATTCGATATTTTGGTAAAAGAAGATAGTCTCTTTTATAACCCGTGGTGATATCAAAAGAAATTGGACACAAGCTATTTCATTCAAGTTTCAAAATAAAAAAAAAAAAAATTGAGAGGAGGTCCGTAAATTAGATAAAGAAATAGGCTACACACAAACCAACTTTGAGATAGAGACAGATATCTGAAAACCAGAGTTTTATTCAAAAAAACCAATTGAATATTTTATTCTTGAAAACTCACCTAAAAAACAAATTTAATTTGATTTGTCAAATGAAAAAAATTTTTTTTTATTCTTCTTTTTAATGTTATTTCATTTTAGAACATAATTTAAAATGTCAGCAGAAAAGGATAAGAAATGTAATATAAATAAATAAATAGTCAGCAGAATATAATCAGCTTTAGAAAGGATAGCTGGTGATAAAATAATGAGACAACTGCGCAGAAAAATGGGGAGAGCGGGTTTCCGGCGAATAACATACTCCCAAGGATAAATTTGGCATCAGAATATTACTAATAGGCCTACTTCATAATAAAATGAAAACTATTTCATTAAATTAAAAAAAAAGAAAGAAATTAATTTCAAGACATGAATTTATTCATCAAGAATAATATTTTTTGGTAGGTGGAATGAAATGATTAAGAGTGACCTTGAAAGAGAAAAAAGGTCACTCTTAGATCAGGTAACTCGTGGTCGCCATCCACGTACTCACCAGATGTGAGCCTTTGAGTATAAATAATAACATAAAAATAGATTTGATTAATTCCAATTTAAAAATCAAAATATGAAGAAAAAATCTGGTGTGACTGGCCGCACATCACACAACTTTTTCTTAGCTACGGTAATCGAAAGTTGTACTGTGCTAGTCACACAAGATTTTTTGTGTCGACATATATTTCCGAAAAGACTGTGTGAATGTGTGTGTGAGTGTGAATGAGAAAAAAGTGTGAGTGTTAAAAAAGAAAAAAATGTATATCTAATATATCGGCGGAAACTAAATATATCTCGACATAAAAAATCAGGTGTGACAAGCACAGTACACAACTTTCGATTACGGAAGGTAAGAGAAAGTTGTGTCCTGTGCGACCAGATTTTTTAAAAAGAGATAATGCGAAGTAATAGAACTTGAATTATTCTATTTCTGTTATTTTGCTATTACAGAATTATTTATTTAAAAGAACCGAAAGGGCGCTGATGTAAATCTACCTCCCCACCCAAAAAAAAAAATAATAATAATAAAAACGGCATGCATGAGAAGATTCCATTCTAAAAAAAAAACACTCGGAAGCTTAGAATTTTTTGGAACGTTGAATCAGCTTTTTTTTCTAAGGCGGAATCTTTGTTTTCATTAAATACATTTTTTTTTTTCAAGCAGATTTCATTTATATCAACAATACATCAGAGTGAGTATAATAAAGAAGTAATTTAAACATTTATGTTGGTATTTCTCTGTCGATTTTTTAAAGAAATCTAAATCTAAATGAAATGGACGAATTTTCACAAATTTCTCGATTGTTGAAAGAATTAAGAATTTCCAAGTAAAATTTAGCCCTCGGGGCTTGACGTAGAGGTTAGCGTGCTAACCTCGTAGACCAAACGTCGCGGGTTCGACCCCAGACAGTCCGATGATTTTATTTAAGCCACTTGGATACCAAATGGCTTAAATAAGAATGCCTGGACCCCAAATAAATATATATTATATAAATACGAGTATCGTTTAAAGTCTTAAATGGCCTAAGTTGCCGAAAAGACTGTGTGAATGTGAGTGTGAATGAGAAAAAAGTGTGAGTGTTAAAAAAAAAAAAGTTTTATAAAAATAAACAATTTTAACCGCAAAATTCAAAGACCTAAAACTAATTAAAAAAACATAAAAACAATAGAAAAAAAAATGGAATAATTCATGGCAGCAAGCAAGAAGCACAATAAAATTTCAAATCAAAAACAATTTAATATTACCAGTCAGGGGAAATGACAGAAACGTTAGAAAAACAAGAAAATGCAGCCAATGTAGTTTCTTTATTGAGATCAGTCCACAGCTAACGTTTCGGTCCTCGGTTTGACCATCAACAGTCCCAGCCTCTGATGATGGTCCAAGCATAGGACCGAAACGTTAGCCGTTTGGCTTTCTTTACTACTCTACAGGGATACTTCCCCCTGTCCTCATTCACACAGTCTTTTCGGCAATTTGACGATAACGGGTCGATTGGGGTCCAGGCATTCTTATTTAAGCCATTTGGTATCCAAATGACTTAAATAAAATCCTTGTATCCGAACTCGCGACCCTTGGTATACAAGATCAGCACGCTAACCCCTACACCAAGCCCGCGGGCTCTCCTGTTACAAAAATATAAATATAGTACTGTTGGAAATATCAGACAACCTCCTCTGCACCGAAAAACTATTCTGACGACGGTGTGTATCCTGCAGGCAATTCTAAATATCAGAAAAGAATTGGATTTTTCTAGAGAATTCTGAAAGCCGGCCTCAAATTTCTATTAAACATTGAACGATGAGAAACTATAAAAAATACAAGTCCCTAATACTTAAGCAAACATTTTGCTGTATATTTATATAAGAAATGAATAAACCTTTTCTAAAAATAAACAAAAATTACCTATTCAAAGAGTTAAATAAATGGTCTTATTCATTTCATCTAAAAAAAAGAGGGTTTGTTGTATTGTAGGAGGCAGGAAGGAGGGCCATCTAACTCGAGAAAGAGAACAGTGTTGCCTAATCGATGTTCCTACTCCTTACGAGTTTGCAAAACGGTTCTTCTTCCACTCCTCTCACACCTGAAAGCCCACAAATCGCGAATTGCTTTTTAAAACCCCTACTTTTTTAAAAATAATAATAGAAAAACAAGTGAGTAGTCTTCGAATGCTTATTTAAAAGATGTCAAGGCTAAAAGTAAAAGTAAAGAAAAAGGTTCTTAAGTACAATGACCCCATGGATGGAGTATTTAACATCTCCATTATATAATATCAAAGAACATTATTAAATAATATACGAATGAGTTTTAAAAATTAGATAACAAATAAGTCATCTGTTCTAAAAAGACGATAATTGAGGTTAGGTAAATAAGATTTTTAGGATCTTATGATGATGAATGGATGTAATATGTTTAATCTGACAAAATATTAATATAAAACATACCTAGGGCTTTATCTTCACTTTACCCTCTTCTTTTTTAAAAGTTATTAATAATAAAAAAGAATTTCAAGAACAACAGTCAATAAAGGAAAAGTATAATTGATCAAAGTTCCAAATAACTAACGTAGTGAACTCAGCAATAATAATGATATTCTCTATTAAATTGTCAAGTGAATTTGTAACAATGCTAAAAAGTCACGTGATCATTTTTGCTGCAAAGATATTGTTGTGAAAGAATTCATATTTAAAAAAATGCCCCCACCCTTTGGCCGAGTGTTTAGACATAGTGATAAATGTCAATATTAAAGCCTAGGGGTATGGATTGGGAAAAAAAGTGGATATCCCAAAAAGATTAATATTTGTGAAAGAGACAAGATAAAAATTTTGAATATAATATACAATTTCCCCAGTAAAAGACCGGACAAAAAATAAACATAAATGAAGATTAGTCAATTTCGTAGAATTTATTATGATATTTTAAAAAAATAAAATAATGGGCATAGAACTATTTAATTTTCGGTATTAATTAATTAAATTATTACTAACAAAATGTCAATAAATTTCCAAAGGTGCCAAAATTTTTACGTTGTCAGGATATTTTGCCTTAACTCGTAACCAGAAAAAATCCAATTACGGGTGTAGAACTCACGTTCTCCAGTGGTTAAACCGACACCTTTACTATTAGTATATAGGTTAAAACCAGGGACGGGGATTTGCCCCCCTCCCCCAAGGTTTGGAAGAAAATAGTAAATTCTGAGCTTAGCCCCTACATACGTATATAAATAAAGTAGCACAGGAAATAAAAAATTTTGCCCCCCCTCCAAGAAAAAACTGAAATGACGTCACTGGTAAACCATTCTTAAGGAAAATTCTTCCTTTTGATACTAAATTTTTACTGATTAATAAATAGACCTGAATATTCCACTCAACTCAACATTACGCCCACTCGATATTCATAATGAAAATAATTTTTGTTATGCTTATTTATACCTATATTTAAATTAGTCAATTCAGCATTAATAATGATATTCTCTAGGAACAATAAACTGATTTACATTATTGAAATCATATCATAAATTACAATAGACATTTTACATCTTGATTTTATACATAACTTCACCAGGAAGGGCGAGCAATGCTTAAATAGAGGCGGTTCATAGATTTGGAAACAAAAATAAAGAGAACTAGTGCCAAAATTTTTAAAATTAAAACAAAAATAAATAATGTCTATATATAAACCAGGATTTTTAAAATTTTATTTTCTCTATCAGCTGCTGAGGCCATTTAAGGGTTTTTTGTATAAGTACCCATAATAAAGTTTTCCGATCCCTGAATGAAAACATTTCCATCATAAGGGGGAAAAACATAGATTTACGACATTCTATAGTTTTCATCTTTCCAAAAAATTCATGCAAATCTGTTAATTTTAACGAAATTTTTAACAAAATAGTTACCAAAGTCAGGATTCAGCGTTATCCATATACCCCAGATTAGGAAAGAATTTATCATATAATTTTATTATATTTGTACTTGACTTGTGTTTGTTCATATTATTATTTGAAATTCCTATCGGGGACGTAAAGAAGATTCCCTCTCAGTGATGCATTCTTCTTAGCCTACTCCTTTCGAAGAATGCATCACTGAGAGGGAATCTTCTTTACGTCCCCGATAGGAATTTCAAATAATAATATGAACAAACACAAGTCAAGTACAAATATAATAAAATTATATGATAAATTCTTTCCTAATCTGGGGTATATGGATAACGCTGAATCCTGACTTTGGTAACTATTTTGTTAAAAATTTCGTTAAAATTAAAAGATTTGCATGAATTTTTTGGAAAGATGAAAACTATAGAATGTCGTAAATCTATTTGGAATGGTATTGTAAAATTAAAAAATTAAGAACAAAATAAATCCGAGATTAAATTGAATATGTATAAAAAATAGCTACCAAGATAAAAATACATTAGATGCATGGCCGCAGACAGACTTGACGGGTCCCGGGGCTACATATCATAATTAGGGGTGTTCGATTATGGAAAAAAATAATCGCTTATTCCGATTAATCGATTAATGGATCCGAACAGACAAAAAATAATCGATTATACCTTTTTTTTTCTCTAGTAAAATTTCCATTTTTAGTAAAACAAAAATTTTTTTGATAAAATTTACATTTTCCCCTCTCGCGAAATTCATTTGACCTTTTTTCTTTTCTTTTTTTAGTATACGAATCTCATCCCATCTTTTCAAACGCATATTTCCCGAAAATAATCGATTAATGGATTTTTTTTTATTATCGATTATTTTTTAAGGTAATAATCGATTATTTTGCACAGCCCTAATCATAATATGCCTCCTCCACCAATAATTTTAAGATTTGAGCTTAAAAGACTCCCCTAAAGAAAAAATTTCATGAAATTTATTTATTTTTTTAATTGAAATTTTAACCATGAACAAACACCATTGTTGATCGCAAATTATAATTCGCAATTATAAAAAGAGCCAGGACCCCGGAGATATAGCCCCCCTGCCCCCTTCTGTCTGCGGCCCTGATTAGATGCCCTAGAGTGCCCACGGGGCTTGGAGTAGTTGGTAGCGTGCCTGCCTCCTATACCAAACGTCGCGGGTTCGGACCCCAGGCAGTCCGAATGATTTTATTTAAGGCATTTGGATACCAAATGGCTTAAATAGAAATGCCTGGACCCCCAATAGATATATTAAACATACGAATATCGTTTAAAGTCTTATATGGCCTGAGTTGCCGAAAAGACTGTGTGAATGTGTGTGTGAGTGTGAGTGTGAATGAGAAAAAAGTGTGAATGTTTTTTCTAAAAAAAAAAAGATGCCCTAGAGTCAATTGTCACATCAAGCACAAATTAGTGATAGAAGGACCTAAAACAAAATTTTTTTTTCTAATGTTATCAAAAAGTCAATTCTGAATTCAAATTTATGTATTTAATGACAAGTAACAGGTATGATTTTCATTCTGTAAAAATGATTTTAAAACTATATTTATAAAAGAAAAATGTTTGTTTATAGCTCCGAGGATGGCTTTAACCAAAGCCGAAACGTCAGCTGTTAGAATTATATTTTTTTAAAAGCTGCGTTTTCTTCCTGATACAAATTTCACCAGCCATAATATTTATTACTAATACAAAATTATAAAAATAAAATAAAAAAAATAATAGTTATTATTTTTATAAATAATTTATCTTTTGGGTTTTTTTATAAAATAAATTTAAGACACTTATCATGAATATTTATTAAAATTGAACTGAAATATCTCCAAAATTAATGTTCAAAACAAATATATATATATATATATAACATAGCTTGACATCTGTGATTATTATTTCAGAATAACAACCAAATTTATTTTATCAGATTGACAGTTAAGAAATGACTTTCTTCTCAATTTACTTGGTGGTATTTTTTATGAATTTATTACTATTTTGGTTAATTATGAAAAGAATGATAGAGACAAAAAGTAGCTGCAACTTGTTGACAAGTAATGCAAGAGAGAAAAGCCGGTCTCGTGTAAATAATCATAAAGTAAATTAAATAAAGCCGTTGACAGAATACCTTTTTTAGGAAGTCCCCTGCCGAATCCGTTCCTTGGTCGTCGGCTATTCTTCAACATTCTCGTGCCGGGGATGACAAGCGGACCATTCGACCCGGGCGTAATCTCCTTGCTCAGCTGTTTGATCAACCGTTTGGCTCGTTTTTTAATTCTATTACTATGATCACCTGAGTCCACACTCACGCCATTAGCATTCGCACCTGCCACCGAATTCTCACCATTTTCAACGCCATTTTGTTCAAGCTCGGGATCCTCAATATCGGATTCATGTCCATTTAACATTTCATGTTCCATCATTTTTAAAAAATAAAAAAAAGTGTCAATGTTATTTTTAAAAAAACAAAAAAATAAAAAAGCTTCACTGATTTGGGCCAATAAATACTGGCGGAATTATTTTTGTTGTGTTGCTTGTTAGACAAGCGAAAGGATTATTTGTTGGCTTTGACTTTTAAAGAGTCGCTTGCCGCTGCTCTCTTCTCCTAATCTCTTTTTCTCTATTCTTGATCCTGTCGCGTTTAGCTCTTTCAGTTGTTTGGCTTTCGATCAGAAAAATCCTTTGCTTTGCTGCTTCTATCACATGGGAGGGGGCGTGGCTTGCGCGCGACGCCGCGCATGCGCATTAATCACCACCCGGCTCGATTAGATACACACACACACACAATCTTTTTTTTTTGTAAATATCAGCATAAACAAAAACATCATAAAAAATTAAAATTATTTAATTTTAAAAATATATCTAGACAATTTTTTTTTTTCAAACGTTGAAGTTGCATTCAACAATACAATTCTACTAATACCGCCCATATTTTTTTATTTTATATACTCATTGACGTTGCAGAGAATATAATTCCTCATATTTAATTTGTTTTAAGGCCTTTCTCAGCATCTAAGGCCATTTTGACTCCATCCCGATTTATTTCAAATGGCTGGTAACCATAAATTTGTCTCGCTTGATACGGGACTCCACGAAATCTATATATAAATATATAGATACAGAGGCGTACCGAGGCAGATGGGGGCCTGGGGCGGCTCTAGAAGAGGGGGCCTTATATTGAATTTTTTTTTTTGAGGGGGGCCTCATCTTTAAATATCCTTCTCCTCCATACACAAAAATATTTTTAAAATACCGTATATCCCTGAACCCCAAGGACCCCGGGGCCTCTCAAAGAGAAATTTTCATTAAATTTTGTTTTTACTTGAGCCCTGAGGGCCCCGGAGCCTCTCAAAGAGAAATTTTCATTAAATTTTTTTTTTTTTTTTAAATTTTCCTTTTTTTTTTGGGGCCCGGGGGGCCCGGGGCCCCCAAAAGGAATTTTTTTTAAAATTTTTTTTTACAAATATATGGGGGCCTATGCCGGCTCGGGGCCTGGGGCGGACCGCCCCCCTCCCCCCTCGGTACGCCACTGTATAGATATAAAATTAAAAAAAAAATCTAGAGGGACCAACCACACAGCACATTACCATCACCATTCGGCTTTCAAAATTGGGAAGGGGAATGGGGAGAGGAAGTTAAAATGTACATTTTAAAGAACTTATAAAAAAATAATTAAATGATCAATTTTAATCAAAATCGTTGAGAAAATGAAAAAAATCTGAAAAAGTGGATCATTAAAATCCTGGCACTCTTTGGCGAAATTTATTCAAAAGAATAGTTTTACGTGCCAGAGGGGTGTCTGGAGAGGGATAGCATATTTCAACCTGTTCTTTCCGTTCTTGAGATATTTTGTTGACTACACAGACAGAGATAATTTTGCAGGAGTATCAGGGATCTTCAAAACGTGAATTTAAAAAAAAATCTCGAAAATATATTAGTATAGTCAAGAGAAGGGAAAATCAATAGTACCGTTGACGAACGTTATTTTATTGGGGGAGGGGAGAAATTCGGATGAGCCGAGCGATTGCTCATCAGCTTCCTCCTTCCAAATGAAAAATTTACAACACGGTTCTTCGGCCCAGAAGAAGAAGACTGTTGAACATTAGCTGAAAGTCCTTTTTCTATATTTGTATATTGACAAGTCTTAGGTCTTGGAAGTCAAAAAATGTATGTAAAATTTTGACGACGAGAAGATAAGAGATTAGGAGTCTTCTATGTTCTTGTTCTTAGGAGACAACCATCGAGATTATCAAAGGTGACTTTGATAGTTTTGGATGCCTCTCTTATTTTATCATTTCGAAATTTTATGACTTTTCGCAAATTTGGTACGTGAATTTCTCAGAGGATCGGATTTCCCTTTGAGTTCTAGGATGAGGTGTTTGGGTGTGTATAGGTAATAGAAGATAAAATCAGTAGTTTCGTTGACGAAGACTTTTTTTGGGGGGAGAGGAGGGTTTGGTGATCCAGACAATTGCCATCACTTCTAAATGAATAAATATCGATGTTTATTGGCAAGTATTAAGGCTCTTGTTCCTCGGTGATGTTAGTATTGAATTTTTGTTTGGCCTTAACTGCATACTTCCGAAATCGAGATGTTATTGGATGTCTCCGAGGCTTGTGTTTGCTTTTGAGATTTAAGTTGGAAATGATTGGATGGTGTAGTGTCAGTTGGTTTGAGCCTCCGAAGTCAACCCAAAAATTGGCCCTCGGATCTCCCCAGTAGGAAGATCAAGAACCCAAAGTTAACTCAAACGGAACACAAACACCACAAGAAACAACTTAGATCTCAAACCTCTGAAACAACCAAATTTGGAATAAACAGCACCACTGGATCACAACTTAACCCAAATTTCTTGAAAATGGCTCCAAAATGAGCAACGAAACACTGAATCTTAATGAATGTCAGATTAAGACTGAACGCACCAAACATTAAGCAACAAACGTTTTTGGACAAAACATTTTGTCCAAGAGCAAAATGTTTTGCTCGATGCCAACGCACATGGATCGAGCAAAACGCTCAATGGCAAAACATTTTGTTCAATGATGTTGTGTTCAATTGTGTTTTGTCTCTTCGATGTGCGTTGACCCATAGAAGAGCATTGAAAAAACAGTTTAAGGCAAAAACGTTTTGTTCGAAAACGTTTTTGCTCAATTGGTGTACGTTCAGCCTAATCCTCAAGGATTCAAGGTTTTTATACTGATATCATTTTCCAATTAGAAACTTTATAGAAAATTTTCTTTAATGTATACAACACATCTTACATTTTATTTTAAACAGAAAAATTTTTTATTTGATCCTCCATAAGAATTAAAAAAAAAAAGAAGTTTGAGGGTCTAAAAGAAAATGTAGATTAACAATAAATACATTAAAAACATCTATAATAAGTTTCTAGGTATGTTTTAAAATACTTGATTGTGTTAAAAAAAGGATTAAAAAACACTTAATTTATAATATATCTCTTATTATTGGAAATAATATGATGATTTCACAATTATTAGATATCCTTAGATTTTACCAGACAATAAAATTTTTAATAAATAAAAAATTAACAAGAATATTATTATATTTAAATTTCATAACCATATCTTTAAACATTAAGTCTCAACAAGTTCTTAATTTACAACAATATTTGGCACAAAAATTAAACTTGTTTTGGTCCTTTACCAAAAAAGCCAAAAAAGAAAAATATAATGATATATATATTTTTATATATTACGATGATAAATCATTCAAAAGATATTTAAAATTTTTTTTTTTTTTTTTTAATAATTTTTTTTTGTACGTTTCTTTTTTTGGATTAAATATGAACCATTTAAGTAGTTTTCAAAATTAATAGGACGGACAAATTTTTTAATATAAGAATACAGAAATTTGATTTTTTTTTTTTTAAAGTAAACATCGTAATTTTTTTTTTATATAATTACATTTAGAACAAGTCAACATTTGACAACATTTTACTCAATCATTCCAGAAATTTTTGATTATAACTCGGAAACAATTTTAAATTAATAAAAAAAATTTCTACCATTTTTTTTTTTATTTAAAAAAAAAAAAAGGTATTTTGATTGATATTAAACAAAAATTTTAATCCACTCTCGATTGGGTAGTTTGAGAAAATATCAAAATTTGATGGATGAATTGGGGTATTTTAAGATTGAAAATTTTGGTACAGTAGAGTCTTGCTAATCCGGCCTAAAAGGGACAGGCCCTATGTCGGATTATCCGAAACAATTAATATAATGTCAAATTGATTTAAAAAAATCTGTAATGACACTTTGTTTTCTTTAAATTACCCCTTTTTTGCTACAATATCCCGAACAAGTGGCTTTTCAACACACCGGATTATCCGGTATGTCGAAGTATCGAAGTCCGGATTATCAAGACTCTACTGTACTAATAAATAAAAAATGTTTTTATGTAAAAAGTTCATAAAATACGGAGACTCATGGGATTTTCTTCAGATATAATTCTTATTTGTGCACCGCTTTGTTCATATAACATGGGCGTAACTAGGGGGTTCCAGGGAGAGCCCTCCAGAAGGGTCCCCGCCCCAAGAAAATTGAGATAATCCAGGCTCCCTGGAAGAAGGATGGACCCATGCCCCCCCCCCCAGCTAAATTTCCCTAGCTATATGCTCATGCATATATAATAAAATTTCTTTAGACCTCTAAATTTACACACACACTACTGTGTGTAATAAAATATTATTATTTCAATGATTTAGGATTATTACTAATAATCCTAAATCATTGAAATAGAAAATACAATATTTTCTTTCAAGTCTAATCTCAACAGGCATCTTCTCAGTTCCCGCAGTTGAGTTCCCTTTTTTTTTTATTTAACTATATTCTTCCTGACTGCCAGTAGAGTATCCAGGTAGGGGCGAAGGTGTCCATATTTTATTAAAAAACATTTTCTATTTAATAATGATAACAATCATGTTCAATTTCGAAATAAGAATTATATTTAATTATTTTCTGACTAAAAAACAAATACTCAAGGATCTATATCCCCGGAGGGGACTTAATTGTGGCGCTCACTGTACAATCTAACATGAAAAATCCTTTGAAGTATATCAGAATTGTACCTGAAGATGCCAGAATGAGTGTCCATATTTTTTTTAAAAAACATTTTTTTTGGTTCACTTCTACATTTGAAACTCATCAAATTATTTTATTCTTCTTTCTTATATATTAATATAAAATCTTCACATCAAAATACAGTAGAGTTTAACATAATCGGGTGTAATTCTTGATCATTGGATATATAATATAATAGCAACTAGTCATGAATTTAAACATGTAAATCAGAATTGGGAGGAGAGGGGAGATACACATCTCCATCCCCCCCCTGAGGTAATATATCGAGAGTGGAATTAAAAAAAATACATATTATAATAATATATTGTTTCAAACAAACGAATTTATACACATCTTCTAATCTAATATCCACATCAAATATATTATTTTAATAAGCATGTAAATGCAAGCTTATGTATATAATATTTTAATATGTTATTTTTATTATAATTATTATAATGGAATTGTTTTTTTTTTTTTTTTTTTACAAGTTTAAAGATTTTAAAGACATTTTTCTATTTTTTTAATATTAGTTTAAAATTTTGGATTTTTTTTTATACAATAATGCAAAGAAAAAGAAACACAGATGATTTTATGGTTTTAAAATAAATAGATGAAAAAATAAATACTATCATTTTTTATAATATTTTACTATATATGACAATTTATTATTTCTTTTATCTGATTTGAAAGAGCAACTTGTTGATTGGACTATATATTTTTTTTTTTACTTTTAAAATTGAATAAAATTATTTTTAGAGAGAATGATTAATCTCTGTTGATTTAAATAAATAAATGATTAATGGTATTTAATTTAAAATGGGCTTTCAAAGTCAATATATTAATTAAGATAACAATATGTGCGAATTGATGTGTTCCTGTTAGAGCTATGCAAAATAATCGATTATTTTCTTAAAAAAATATTTTTCATAATCGATTATCGTTTTTTTGTCAGCCCGGTTCCAGCAATCGATTATTTTTCATAATCGATAATCGATTATTTTTTCCATAATCGATAATCGATTTTTTCGCATAATCAAATACCCCAAGTTGCTGTATCCTGATTTTACACTTTCTTTATTTTATGTGAATTTCTGCAGTGTAATAATTTATTAAGATCAATTCGGAAGTAAGCCTTTATCTTTTCCAGCTGAATATCGGTCGGATGGCCCTAAAAAACAAGCATGTGGAACGCCTCATCATCGTTATTAATCAGATTAAATATTGTAAAATCAAACCCTATTCGCCTCTGCAGCCGAAAAGAGGAAATTTAAAAAAAAACACATGCTTGTTTTCGGGCTACACATCCGGAATTCAGCTGTGCTTTAGCAACAATCTTAGTTGCCAGGCCCCCAGACGATTGTTTGGAAATAATCAACATTAATTTGTTTGGAAACAATCGACAATTGATTATATTTTTCGACAATCACACATCCCTAGGTCGCTTTGCCATTAAAATCTATAAATTACGAATCTGGACTTGAAACTCAAATCTGGTTCGAATTCTGCTTAAATCAAAATTGCCAACGTTTCATCCTGGATTAGCAAAGTACCAGATAATTTCACACTCAGCAACCAGGAACATCACAAGATTTTTCATGTCCCCATTCAGCACAAACACCTCAAACATATTGTTGTCTTAATAAAATAAATCCAATTTTTCTTTCTTCTTTGGCCGTTGAGATAAAATATGTGACCAGAAGAAAATATTTTCTTTGAAATTCAGGGAATGAACAATATTTTTTCTATTTCATATTAAAAATTAAATTTTTTTTTAGTTATTTAAATATATCGGCGTCTTAGTTTTAATTCTAAATTTATTTTCTTTTTCGATCTTTTAATGAATGAGCAGGCAAAGAATGAGCTTTTTAAGTAAACAAAACTCAAATCTATTGAAATGTTTCCGCTTTGATGATAGAATGTCAAAATCAGTCAGTCAATTTTACTACTACTGGAAGCATCTCGCTAAATGATAATTTATATACTCAGATCATGTATATAAATTCAGGTGTAATATAAACTTAACGATTCTAAATTCACACTGTTTAAATTGACTCATAATGGTATTATATCATCAAGTTTCAACAAATCGAATTTTATTCACATCGAGATTCATCACTCACTTTTTTATTTTTTAATTTAGAAAAAAGATAAATCAAAAATATCAAATAAAAATTAATATTTTGGCGTAGTTTAGAAATTATTTTAATTTCTGAACTTCTAATCTTGTCCGGCAAGGTTTTTAAAGTATTTTAGTTGTTATTTTTTTGAGAGTTAATATAGTAAATTTGAGCTAAGGAATTCCTTTATTGAAAAATATAACAAATTTGTTTCGATTGCTCATTCGCCTGTTACAGCTACAATAAAAGTTGATATGTCTAAATGAAATTTCATAAAGGTTCGTTCCAACGAATGTCAATGGTAGGGCTGCGCAAAATAATAGATTAATCGATTATTCATCGATTATTTCCTTAAAAAATAATCGATTACCAAAAAAATCGATTAATCGATTATCAAAAAAATCGATTATTTTCGGGAAAGATGCTTTTGAAAAGGTGGGATGAGACTCGTATGCTAAAAAAAAATCAAATGATTTTCACGAGAGGGAAAAAAACGTAGATTTTAGGAAAAAAATTTTCGCAAGAGGGAAAAAATGAAAATTTTACCCGAGAAAAAAAACGATATAATCGATTATTTTTGATAATCGAAAATCGATTATTTTTTCCCATATTCGAACACCCCTAGTCAACAGATCCGGAACGTTATAAAGATAATTTCAATACGAATGGATGCTGAAAAAAAGCATTATGTAATTCTTCATTGGTTTTATAATTAATTATAACCTAACCGACCTTTTGTAATTCTTGATATATTTTCCAGATCTCTGAGGAGGCAAATTCAGCCGAAACCTAAATAAGGTTTTTTTTACGTTTTTTCAACTGGCCATTTAGACCCCATCCCAAATTATTTCAAATGATTTGTTGTCAACTCAAATGAAATAAATTTTTCTCGCTTGGGACGGGAAGCGAACCCGGGACCCCGCCATGAGAAGCAAATGTCTTCTGAGCCACGGGTCACAGGCTAAATAAGGTTAGATTAATTAAATTTAATTTAATAAAAACAATAAAAGACAAAATATCTTTTTTATCAACATCTATTCAAATTGAAAACATCATTTTTTATTCTAAAAATAATTGATTCGTGTTATGAATTCCTACTCACCTTACTATAATAACTCTTGGTAACAATTCAAATTTATTTGAAGCACAATCCGAAAAAAAGATCCAAAAAAGGAAATAATTTAGTATTAAAAATATCTTATTTTATCATTAAATATAGCTTTTTGAATATTCCAAATAAGACAAAATGCAAAGCTCTTTTTATGTATCCAGATCAAATGGAACATTTTGTAAATATATATATTTATTTATATATATATTGACATCCTAGAATATATAAAGAGTTAATTTGACTAGAAAATATATTAAATTAAATTTACATAATAATATATTATAAATATGGTATATATAATAAGACTAGAAAAAATTGTGAAATATTTACTTTTTTCTTTTTATGTATTTTCTTTTTTTTGTTGTGAGCAAAAGGGTTGAGTTCCAAGAACTCGAGATCACGCAAATGGAAGAGAGTATATTTTTCATTTAAACGACTATAAAATGGGAAACAAAATTCTACACTGTACCCAAATCCATCAAAACACCTTCGACGCTGTTACTTTTATGAATTGCTCCGGCGAATTTATGCGCTCGATTTCCCAAATATTTCATTTGTAACACTTTGGCAAGTAAATCGGAATTGGCATTCTCTAAGAGTGAAATTTTTTTTCCAAGTACGGTGATTTCCAATTCTTTCTCTCTTAAACTTGCTTCTAAATGCATTACACTAAAATAGAAAAAAAAAATATATATAAATTGTTAACTAATCATATTAGAATCTAGTGAAATATGTTTTAAGATTTATTTACAGGTAGTGAAATACGGATACACTAATTTCATATTTATATATATATATTGAAAAGTGAATGAAAAGTAGCTGTAGATTTCTAATTACCCAGACAGCTTGAAATATTGCAGCAATATTACAAAAATATCGCGAGTCTTGCATAAATTGCCAATATTGCGACGGCAATATTGCAAAAATATCGCGAGTCTTGCATAAATTGCCAATATTGCAAATCTTGCAATATATTGGCAACATTGCTGCTGCAATATTCCCATGTTCGTCTTTTTGCAACATTGCAGTAATATTGCTTCAATGATGCTGCAATGTTCTCAATATTGAGCAAGATTGGCAATATTGCTCCAATATTACTGTAAAATTCCAAGCAGTCTGGATAGATATAGGAGACGTAGCAGCCAAGGAAATTAAATAAAAAACTTTTATTTAATTATTAATTGTCGACGTTTCGGTCGCTAATCCTTCATCAGGACAATTAATTGTTCAAAATTAACTCTACATCCTGTATTTTAACAATTAATGGTCCTGAAGGTCGTGATTAGCGACCAAAAATTTCCTTGGCTGCTACGTTTCCTATATCCATCCATAATTATATATACTTTAGAACAAAACATGAAGCACAGGAATCTTTTCCACAACATTCTAATGGAGATTAGGACCAATAGGTTCATTAAGGGTCTTGAGATGCTGATTTTGAGAGATTTCAGCGGCCACAATTTTGAACCTATCAAGCTCAAATTTTTTCGAAATTTTTTTTTTTTAGATTAATCACATTAAATAAAAGATTATTTTTTCAAAATTCGGTCTATATCTTATAACAAACGAAACAGGCCAAGAAATTATCAACACCAGAAGCAGGAGGTTTACTTGGTTTTGGTGGGGGGAGAAAAAATAAATAAATAAAATTTATTTTCAGGATTTTTTATTATTGACGACCAACAGCAGTAAATTGGTTTATTTTCCATCTCCACCTGCAACTACACGCCAAGTAAACCTCCTGCTTCTGGTGTCTATATCTTATAGATAATTAAATTAGAAATCATTTAAAAAATAATTGAATTGTTGTCTTTAATTAATTAGCTGGAACCTTTCAAATGAAATGGAATAAAACGCTTGTTTCCCTTTGGGCAGAACTAACGCCATCTCTTGCCGCCTAGAGTAACCAGCTTCTGAATCGGCTAATAACGGTTTTTCGAGACTCGACACTTAAGGGTTATTTTTTCGAAAATCAAAAAAAGGGCTTCTATAAGTTGTAGACATTTTAAATAGCTTTAATTTTAAAAAAAATTTGAGATCGATAGCTTCAAAATTGTGGCCGCTGAAATCTCTCAAAATCAGCACCTCATGACGCGCACCTTAATAAATTATTTATCTTATTTAAAAAAAAAACATCTTGTATTTTAGCCAATCACTGAAGAAGTCCCACAGCAAGTGAACGAAACATTGTCTGGGTCAAATAAGGTTTTGTTAAAAACTTTTGACTTTTAATGAATCTCTTGGTCCAAATTCAATTGAATTAAATTAGAATACTTATGTTTTATTAAAATTAAAAAAATAAAAAGGGGCCATATTTTTTATGAAATGATACCAACCTAACCATCAATGATCTTTTCTCCTCTTGAAGTTGTCTATAATCAGCCTCTATACGCTCTCTAAAATTCTCCTCAGCAGCAAGCATCTTTCTTTGTACTGAGAGTTGTGATTGTAGATTATCCACTTGGCATTGTAGAGAGCTCAATTCTACATCTAATCTATTTCTAAAAATAAAAAAAAAAATATTAATTAAAAATCGAAATAATTAATAAAATGAATAACAAATTTACCTAAGATCGTCTACTTGAGCTTTTCTTTTTGATTTGTATTGAATATGTTTTAGTACCAATGAATTATATTTTTCACTTACACTAGTCAATTGACTCTTCAAATTTTCACATTCGGACTAAAAAAATATATACAGAATATAAGAGATTTTATTTTATAGTAGTAAATTTAAATAGTAATTGATATTATTTACTTGTAATTTTTTAATTTCTTCTAATCTAATTAATTCACTTCGAGAAGCAGCTATTTGAGATTCTAAAAGATTTGCTAGTTTTTTAGGTGAACCACAACTGAATTCACTCATTAATAAACTTGGAGGAGTTGAATCAGCGCTGTAATAATTACATGTCAAATTAGCATCTTGTTTATAAATTAGGGGTGTTTTTAAATAATTTAGACAATGAAAATTTTATTAAAAAATAATGTAACATTCTTAAATTTAATTAAATTATCATCTAATTATACATAAATAAATAACACCAGGTTAAGTTTCAAAAGGATTTTATTTTAGCTTATGTGCATTTCGACGTTAACACGATGACATCTTCAGAGCTAAGACACAAACTTTGTTGTGCATAAACCAGGGCCGGATCTAGGGGGAGTGGGTGCGCTGCGCCCCGGGCGGCAGATATCGGGGGCGGCAATCCAAGAAAGATAAAAATTTTTGGTTTCGCGGGCGGCAACATTTCTGGTCTAAAAAAGGTAAAATCATCTTAGTTCCGGCCCTGGCATAAACTAAAATAAAATCCTTTTGAAACTTAACTTCGTGTTATTTTATTATCTATAATTAGATGATAATTAAATTAAATTTAAGAATGTTTCAACTGGTGCCAAAGGGGAATTCTTTGAATTATAAACAATAGAAGAGGGAGCGGGCAGCCAGGAAGTAAGCCTCTACGAAATGAAACTCAAGAGTAGTGGAGACAGTTTCGGCTATAATTCAATATCGCCATCCTCAGTCCATTTTCGAGCTGTAAGCATTGTACAATTTTTTGTAATATTAAAAATATAAGTTCTTTTATGGATATGAATAACATATATATGTTATTCATATATATAAAAGACTTATATTTTTAATATTAAACAAAATTGTACAATGCTTACAGCTCGAAAATGGACTGAGGATGGCGATATTTAATTATAGCCGAAACTGTCTCCACTACTCTTGAGTTTCTTTTCGTAGAGGCTTACTTCCTGGCTGCCTGCTCCCTCACCTATTGTTGAAATACAACAGCCACTTCACAAATTGTCATCTTTGAATTATATTTCATTAATATTCAGAAATCGTAGAGAAATTTGTATGATTTTACACGAAATGCCTTGGAATTGGAATCTCTCAAATCAAATAAAACATTTTCCAAGTCAAATACAGCTGTTTTTCTTTTTTTTTTTGAATATCTTGATTCTTCAAACTTGATGAAATTACCAGTTTAATATCTTAATGTGTTTTTAATTATCCATTAAGATCTTAAATTCAAAATCGTGTTAATCGTGTTTGGAATTTTTAGGAACTAGGTCATTCAAAAAAGAAAATTTTATTCCAAAATGGTTCTATTTGAATTTGATTTCGGAAAAAGTTGAATTAAATTCTAAAATATTGTCATGAATATTCCATTTAAAATTTTCTTATTTTTACAAAAAAATAAAATTTTTTGGAAGGGCGATTCAGGTGAACCCCATTTCAGCCCTCTGATTTTGTGAATCCGAGCCTGAAGAAAGAACGTTAGTAGTTGGGAGATTAGAAATAAAAGACCAAAAGGAGACCTAACAGAAAAAAGTAGATAATATTAAGGATTTCGAGAAAATTACGAGGAGATAAGTGAGGTGATAAGCACATGGGCAGGCTCCTTTAGCGCCAATAAAGATAGTAAAATTTTAATATATATATATATATATTAATTACCCAAAACTATGAGATTGATGATCTTTGTCTCCAACCGAAAGATTTTTGAAAAAATCTGCTTCTTTATTTTCCTGATCATTTTCATTTGGATTATTTTCTTCATCTTGTTGTAATTCGGCTAGATGAGGATTAGTTTTATTTCTTGGCAAAGTTTCACTTCCACTTCCAAAACTACAAGGAAATAAATGTTTGTGTTAATGAATTTAATAGTCAACATTCAGGTGTAAAAGAATAAATTAAAAAAAAAAATTTGAATTTGAAAATGCCTTTCTAATGAAGGACAAAAGATATCCCACAGGCTGGGTTCTTCCAAGGAATGAATATCTTTAAGAAGAGAAAATGTAGAGATAATTTCAGTTTCTCTACCCTTCTATTGACCCAAGTGTTAAGGGGGTTAAAGAGATAGAAGTTACAATGTTTTCCTCGAGAAGAGGGCATTGTGTGTCTTCAAAAGAAAAAAAAAAAAAAAAAAAAACACCTATTACGAAAATTTGCCAACAGATGTCAGAATGGTAGCTAATAATTTAATGCATTTGGTTTTTTTTTTTTTTTTTTAAACACTCACATTTTTTTCTCATTCACACTCGCACTCACATACACATTCACACAGTCTTTTCGGCAACTTAGGCCATAGGCAAAATATAAGCTGTTAGACTAGCCTGCCATCTTTTGCAAGAGTGTTAAACTATTTGACACATAATTTTTAAATATATCTAGCCCTCGGGGCATGGCGTAGAGGTTAGCGTGCTAACCTCATATACCAAACGTCGCGGGTTCGGACCCCAGGCAGTCCGATGATTTTATTTAAGCCAATTGGATACCAAATGGCTTAAATAAGAATGCCTGGACCCTAAATAATATATATTCATAACGGTTATCGTAAATGTCTTATATGGCCTAGTTGCCGAAAAGACTGTGTGAATGTGTGTGTGAGTGTGAGTGTGAATGAGAAAAAGTGTGAATGTTTTTTTATAAAAAAAAAAAAAATATATCTACTAATCTTATTTTAAAATTTTCTCAATTAATATGTGATTAATAATAACAATAAATACATTTTTAAATTTTAAAAAAATTTAAGATTATTGGGACAGATTGTATTTGTTTGATAACAAAAAAAATTAATTTCCTTAATTTTTAATAAGTCATTAAAAAAATTATAACTCTCTGTCCCAAAAATCTTTTTAATATTAGCGAACCTATTAGTCTTTGCGATTTGTCCTCTGGGAGAGTTGGAATGGTGCAGAGTCCCTTTAGGAGAGTCGCTGCATTGTTGAAGTGAAAGACTTCGTCGGCAGAGAGAAAGTCGAGGCGAATCTGCAGCTCCAGCACTTGATGCCTTTGAAAATCCCGGCCATAGAAGATTCATACCAGATTGGATCGTTGACCCTTCGCTATTTACTGAATAAAAAAATATTCTTTAAAATCATATTCTTGAAGCCATTGATATTTAGAAATGTTGATTAAAAAAACATTGGAAAACATTGTATGAAACAAAAAAATCAGCACTTTATCGAAAGATCGTTTATTCTCTCCGGTATTATCAAGATCTAAGATGTGTTTATATTAAAAAAACAAACATGCATATGAATTATGAATGTTACTCACACCAACCTATATGTTTTAATTGAGTTTCTCTTTCTTCCAGCTCAGCCAATGCTTCAGATAACTATTAGATCAGATTAGCATTTTAATTATATTAGTATAAAATAAGAGGAAATTGTAAGAATTATGTTAGTAGTCTAATAATAATAAAACTTATAAACAAAGAATGAAATTTTATTCTGATAAATAAATACTGATAATAGTGGGATTGAATTTAATCATTCTTTGTTTATTTAAAGTAGATAATATATTTATTTATTTGTAGTGCATGCATCTTAAGTTTTATTGAAAAATTCACCTTAAATGCGAGTCTTTCATTATCAAGTTCCAATTGTCGCGATGCTTTCTCTAATAATTGCACTCTATCATACATTTCAGCCACTTCTCTTCTTAAAACTTCCTTTTCAGAGGATACCTGGTGAAATGAGAGAAATTTATAATAGATTGTATAATAATTTACAAAATGTAAAAAAGTTCTTACTTTGATAATTTCTGATAATAAATCACCATCTTTGCTTAAACCATTCACACCATTTGAAAATTTCATATTTTTCAAAACATCAATCTCTTCCATTAGCTTTGCTCTATCAGCGATCAAAAATGCAACCTAAAAATAATCAATAAATAAATATTTTTTGAAAAATTATTATATTTTAAATAAATATAAACCTGTTCGCCTAAAGATTCTTCGGCTATACATTCTAAGCCACTTCTTTCAAGTAAAGTAGTCAACGTTGCAGCTTGTTGTTGCGAATTTTCAAGTCTTGATCTTAGAGACATGGTTTCAGATTCAAGATGATCGGCTCTTTTTTGAGCCAGTTCTCTAACATGTCCAATGTAACTTTCCATTTCCTAGAAAATAAATAATAATTTTATTTTTAGTGAGAACTATGCTGAGATGTTAGTTGTTGATGTGTATCTTTAGTAAAGGGAGTATGGAAGCAAAGGCAGTCAAGAAAGAAAATTCTCTGAATGCTTTACAAATCAGCTGGAGACATTTCGGTCCATTTATTATGAACCATCCTCAAAAACGAATTAATAGACTGAAGATGGTTCATAATAAATGGACCGAAATTCAGCTGGATAAATAAATTGGCAACGATATCAGTCCTCCCGAAACATAAATGGAACGAAATGCAGCTGGGAAATAAATGGACCGAAATCAGCTGGAAAAATTAATGGACTAAAATCAGCTGGAAAATTGATGGACCGAAATCAGCTGGAGACCTTTCGGTCCATTTATTATGAACCATCCTCAACACACGCATATTAATGGACTGAGGATGGTTCATAAGGACCGAAACGTCTCCAGCTGATTGGTAAAGCATTCAGAGAATTTTCTTTCTTGGTTGCCTCTGCTTCAAGTATTATGCTGTATATGGGAAAAAAATTCTGGTGTGAATGGTCGCACAGGACACAACTTTTACCTTTGGTAAAAGCAAGTTGTGTACTGTGCTTGTCACACCAGATTTTTTGTGTCTACATATATTTCTTCTGCCAATATATTAAATTCAAGATGTCAAATTTATAAACATGGAAAAAATATTTATATTTTGCTAACATAGCAACCATTTCTCCTATCTTTCCTATGAAGTACAAGAGTAAAGTAGCAAAATGAGAATATACATTTTATAGAGCATGTAAAAAATAGTTGATTTTTGAATTTTAATCAGCAGGTCTATGGGG
>JAKCPI010017484.1:0-11178 GCA_023213315.1 Euborellia annulipes | reverse complement strand
CTTTTGCAAGAGTGTTAAACTATTTGACACATAATTTTTAAATATATCTAGCCCTCGGGGCATGGCGTAGAGGTTAGCGTGCTAACCTCATATACCAAACGTCGCGGGTTCGGACCCCAGGCAGTCCGATGATTTTTATTTAAGCCAATTGGATACCAAATGGCTTAAATACCCCCCCCTAGACCTAAATAATATATATTCATAACGGTTATCGTAAATGTCTTATATGGCCTAAGTTGCCGAAAAGACTGTGTGAATGTGTGTGTGAGTGTGAGTGTGAATGAGAAAAAGTGTGAATGTTTTTATAAAAAAAAAAAAAAAAATATATCTACTAATCTTATTTTAAAATTTTCTCAATTAATATGTGATTAATAATAACAATAAATACATTTTTAAATTTTAAAAAAATTTAAGATTATTGGACAGATTGTATTGTTTGATAACAAAAAAAAAATTAATTTCCTTAATTTTTAATAAGTCATTAAAAAAATTAACTCTCTGTCCCAAAAATCTTTTTAATATTAGCGAACCTATTAGTCTTTGCGATTTGTCCTCTGGGAAGTTGGAATGAATTGCAGAGTCCCTTTAGGAGAGTCGCTGCATTGTTGAAGTGAAAGACTTCGTCGGCAGAGAGAGAAAGTCGAGGCGAATCTGCAGCTCCAGCACTTGATGCCTTTGAAATCCCGGCCATAGAAGATTCATACCAGATTGGATCATCGTCTTCGCTATTTACTGAATAAAAAAATATTCTTTAAAATCATATTCTTGAAGCCATTGATATTTAGAAATGTTGATTAAAAAAAACATTGGAAAACATTGTATGAAACAAAAAAATCAGCACTTTATCGAAAGATCGTTTATTCTCTCCGGTATTATCAAGATCTAAGATGTGTTTATATTAAAAAAACAAACATGCATATGAATTATGAATGTTACTCACACCAACCTATATGTTTAATTGAGTTTCTCTTTCTTCCAGCTCAGCCAATGCTTCAGATAACTATTAGATCAGATTAGCATTTTAATTATATTAGTATAAAATAAGAGGAAATTGTAAGAATTATGTTAGTAGTCTAATAATAATAAAACTTATAAACAAAGAATGAAATTTTATTTTGATAATAGTGAGACTGAATTTAATCATTCTTTGTTTATTTAAAGTAGATAATATATTTATTTATTTGTAGTGCATGCATCTTAAGTTTTATTGAAAAATTCACCTTAAATGCGAGTCTTTCATTATCAAGTTCCAATTGTCGCGATGCTTTCTCTAATAATTGCACTCTATCATACATTTCAGCCACTTCTCTTCTTAAAACTTCCTTTTCAGAGGATACCTGGTGAAATGAGAGAAATTTATAATAGATTGTATAATAATTTACAAAATGTAAAAAAGTTCTTACTTTGATAATTTCTGATAATAAATCACTATCTTTGCTTAAACCATTCACACCATTTGAAAATTTCATATTTTTCAAAACATCAATCTCTTCCATTAGCTTTGCTCTATCAGCGATCAAAAATGCAACCTAAAAATAATCAATAAATAAATATTTTTTGAAAAATTATTATATTTCCAAATAAATATAAACCTGTTCGCCTAAAGATTCTTCGGCTATACATTCTAAGCCACTTCTTTCAAGTAAAGTAGTCAACGTTGCAGCTTGTTGTTGCGAATTTTCAAGTCTTGATCTTAGAGACATGGTTTCAGATTCAAGATGATCGGCTCTTTTTTGAGCCAGTTCTCTAACATGTCCAATGTAACTTTCCATTTCCTAAAAAATAAATAATAATTTTATTTTTAGTGAGAACTATGCTGAGATGTTAGTTGTTGTTGTGTATCTTTAGTAAAGGGAGTATGGAAGCAAAGGCAGTCAAGAAAGAAAATTCTCTGAATGCTTTACAAATCAGCTGGAGACATTTCGGTCCATTTATTATGAACCATCCTCAAACACGAATTAATGGACTGAGGATGGTTCATAATAAATGGACCGAAACGTTCCAGCTGATTTCGGTCCATTATTTTTCAAGCTGATTTCGGTCCATCCCCAAACACGAATTAATAGACTGAAGATGGTTCATAATAATTGGACCGAAATCAGCTGGAAAATAAATGGACCAAAATCAGCTGGTAAATAAATGGATCGAAATCAGCTGGAGACGTTTCGGTTCATTTATTATGAACCATCCTCAGTCCATTCACTCATGTTTATGTTTGAGGATGGTTCATAATAAATGGACCGAAACGTCTCCAGCTGATTGGTAAAGCATTCAGAGAATTTTCTTTCTTGGCTGCCTCTCTTTCCAGAAATATGCTGTATATGGGAAAAAAATTTGGTGTGAATGGTCGCACAGGACCTTTGGTAAAAGCAAGTTGTGTACTGTGCTAGACACACCGGATTTTTTGTGTCTACACAAATAAGTCAAATTTATAAACATGGAAAAATATATTTATATTTTGCTATCATTGCAACCATTTCTCCTATTTTTCCTATGAAGTACAAGAGTAAAGTAGCAAAATGAGAATATACATTTTAAAGAGCATGTAAAAAATAATTGATTTTTGAATTTTAATCAGCAGGTCTATGGGGAGAATGTTATTGTTTCGCATAACGTAAAGTAATATAAAAATAATAAGAGGATAAAGGAGCAAGCAGCCAGGTAGTTAGTCTCCACGAAATGAAACTCTCTATTGAGGAAACAGTTTCGGTCTTAATGAAATATAACCATCATCAGTCCATTTTGAGAGTGTGAGCTCAAATGACAAAGCATTGAGTCATATTGCGGAGTTGTCAGTAGATGTGTATTATACATAAATTATTTGTATAAAATACAAGGCAATGCAATCAGCTTATACGAAGCGCCAAGTTTGAGATACAAAATTGTTTTTGTTAATGACAATAACAAAAACAATTTTGTATCTCAAACTTGGCGCTTCGTATAAGCTGATTGCATCGCCTTGTATTTTATACAAATAATTTATGTATAATACACATCTACTGACAACTCCGCAATATGACTCAATGCTTTGTCATTTGAGCTCACACTCTCAAAATGGACTGATGATGGTTATATTTCATTAAGACCGAAACTGTTTCCTCAATAGAGAGTTTCATTTCGTGGAGACTAACTACCTGACTGCTTGCTCCTTTATCCTCTTATTGTCAAATATAACAGCCACTTCATCTCTTCAGTAATATAAAATAAAGTAATATAATAATAAAGTGTTTCGCTTTACGAGTATGATTCTGGAAGTAATGTGAGCTAGGTTCTTCACTGTAATTATGTATTTATTTGTCTGAGTTATAAATCAAACTTTGAATTTTGAAAAGTGATATTTCATTCTCAAAGTCCTAATAAATATATATTAGTATTATTTTGTCTAAGTTTATCTATTTTAAGCCAGTCGACAGCTTAGGTCATTTTAACTTGAAGTTTTAGATTTTTATTAATAGAAAAATTAACAAAGCTTGTACTTGATTAAAAACTGTGGTCACCAGCATTTGTAAATAATTATAAAATTGGGCTGGGTCGATTGTTGGGATTATAGGATTAAACAATTTTAAACGTCTATTTTTAAAAAGTAATCATGTTTTTTCTCCCTTTTTATATTTCATAAAACAATATTCACCTCAAGTTCTTCACTTCGAAGATCACGTAATTTATCCAACTGCCTTCGTGAACTTCTGAGATTGCTTTCAGCATCCCCGAGCCATCGCCAAACGTGTAATAAACGTTCTTCAGGGCACAGAGTGTCAAATTCCAGGCCTTCTTTCTCAAAACGTTGTTGAATGTCAGACCATTCATCCTCACACTGAGACATTGGAATATTTAAATAGCTGACGTTAGAATTTGAAGATCTATAAAATAACAATTCAGATTAAATATGTTTATCAAATAAAATTTATTACAAAAATAATGATATATACCATTTTTATATTATTTTTAAGAAGAAAAAAAATTTGGTATAGATTAAACTTTAAAATTCATTAGTAGATTACTTGAAATATTAAAATAAGTTTTTTAAGATAATTTTGTTGTATATTAAATTACTATAATAGTAATATATAAATGAAAAAATATCAAATAATGAATCCATTTACTTTAAATTGTCAACACATCGCCATGTTTGTTAGAAAAGTGTCAAGCTGATGTCAAGTGAAGGGATAGGCATTTTAGGGGAATTGAGCTCTTATAGGTTGGTAATATATTTGTGACTTTTCATCAGAGTTGGCAAGTTTTATCCCGGCGTGTATAATACACGGTTTTATACATGTATAAAACTATCACGGATAAAACTAGGCCTATGTATAAAATGTAAAAAACCAACCCCCCGGAAAAAACAGCTTAAAAGCTTTTATGTCATATTTTTTAATGTTTTAGAGCATTGACAATGTTGTTTGCTTTTTATTTAGTGAATAATATAATCAAAATGTTAATAAAATAATTGAAAAATGAAATTCAAAAATTAAATATGGAAACCTAACCTACAGCTGTCAATTCATTTGTAAGTATATTTATTATTTTCTTTAATTAATTAATATCAAATAATTAAATTTAGTTTGCTTTTATTTTTTTAGGTTTCTGACAAGGAACTAAACGTATGGAAAGGTATTTTTCTATGGTTAATAAAAAAAAAAAAAAAAAAAAAAAAATTGAATTAAAACATTTGGAAAGCATCTCATCTTTATGGAATGGATGAGAGCAGCAGGTGCAGCAAATAAAAGATGTTAAATAAATAAATAAAGAGAGCTTTTGGATGCCGAAAAGGAGACGTTCCGGACAAAATTTTATTCGTCCATCCTCAGCCTCTCAGTTCTATGTATAAGCTTACCAGGACTGAGGATGGACGAATAAAATTTTGTCCGAACGTCTTCTTTTCGGCATTTGGCATCCAAAGCCTCTCTTTATTTGCTGCATCTGTACTTGCTCTCTTCCATTCTAAAAAATTATCCAAAAAAGAATTATTAAATGTCAAGATAATAAGTATGAATATACTGAATCTTGTTTATGTTTAGTTCATGCCAAATGTATTATAAGAAGGTATTGCATACACAAACTTTAAACAATACCTGTATTACAGTACACTGGTTGTGAAGTGTTTAATAATTGTAACATAATAAATAAATGCATTGTATATATACATAAAAATATTTTGTTATTTTTAGGGTGAACGCACACCGATCGAGCAAAAACGTTTTTGCCTGAAACTGTTTTTTAATGCTTTTCTATGGGTCAACGCACACCGAAGAGACAAAACACAATTGGTCACGATTTGACATCACCGAACAAAATGTATTGCCCGAAAACTTTTTTGCTCGATCGATGTTTGTTGACATCGAGCAAAACGTTTTGGCCGAAAACGTTTTTACTCGATTAATGTGCATACAGCTTTACTCATTTTTATTACTAAGATAATAAAAATTTCCTGCTTTTAATCTTTTAATCCCAATCATTATATATTTATATTTTTTTTTCTTTCTTTTTTTATTTTATATTTTTTTATAAAAAACTTTATAAAAATTATTTAAAAAGGTAAATTTTAGAATTTTGGTGTTTAGGCTTTCGCAGTTTCATTAGTCCGGCCACTCATTCTGTGGCTTTCAGGTACAATTCAGCTAAGATTAAAAAGGTTGTTACATCTGTGACAATCTCATTTGAATTGAATTTAGAATTTAGACTTTTATATTTGTTATTATTAACAATAAACGCTTCGGCCATTCATTCTGTGGTCAAAAAGTTAAAATTTTTGCAAACAAACCACAGCTAAACCCAAATCAATTTAGTTCTGTCAATCATCAGTGGTCTTCCTCCTGGCATTTTTGAAAATTTGTTTTTATATATTATAAATAATAAAAAATATAACTCATTCTAGTCATAAATGATTTTGTTTTGAATTTCCTTTCTCGTCGGGTTTGCGCATGCGCATTCGAGTTTTATACATATTATACGTTTTATACAAGTTTTATACATATTATACGTTTTATACAAGTTTTATCCTCGATTTTTGTATAAAACTGCAAAATCGTGTATAAAACCCAACTCTGCTTTTCATGGGGAACCGGAATAATTGAACGATGTTATGCACGAAGGAACGAAGGTATGATCTGTGGAAGGAACAGGGAATGGAAGAAACCAAGCGCCATTAAACTAATTCCGAAATAAAGGGCATTTCAATTTTTCTTTTTTTGACAATCGAACTTCTTTCACACTCACACACATATTCGCACAGTATTTTTGGCAACGACATATAAAACTATATATATGTATTTGGGGTCCAGGCATTCTTATCTATCTTCTTATTTAAGCCATTGGTATCCAAAGGGCAAGGCTAGCATGCTAACCCCTACACCAAGCCCGAGGGTCCGGACATTTCATTTGCACGATTATAAACAAAACCAAAGGCAATGACTTTTTTTTGTTTTATACAAAAAAAAAAGTGCACAAAATAATACTGTTGTGATTTAAAAAAAAAGAGGTAGATCTTCTTTTTCCCTACAAGATGGCGGTCTTATCTAAATTTTCTTATCTTAGTCAAATTTGCTATAAATTTCGATCAAAAGGGGCTTGGTGCCTTCATGCATAACATCGTCCAATTATAAATTAAAATTTTTATTGTTGTTTTTTTGTTCAAGGTCTTTTTCCGAATTTCTTTTAATGAAAAAATATATAAAAAATAAATTTTTCATTGAAAATTTAATTTTTTTTTTTTAATATTTAGGGTTTTTCTTTAGTTGGTATTATGTTTTTTCTTAGGTTGGTATTCATGAACATTTAAACTACTTCATATTTTTTTTAATGAAATATGTGAATTCTGTATCTAAATAAAAACTTAATATTAATTTTACAATTCTTAATTTGATGATAAACATTAAGAAACTCATCAAATTTATTTATTAAATATATATACATTTATATAAATATTAAATAAACCTTGTAATTGTATTATATTAAGAATGTCTTCAAAAAATTTCACATTTCTCATAGATAATTTAATAGAAAATGAATCTTATAGGAAAGAATTTTTCATTTGGCTAATGAATATAGACAAAGTTGTGAGTAAAAACTTATATTAATATAAATTTAATTAAATTATAATATCATTTTATCTTCATTTTCAGCCATATGAATCAATGACAAGAGAAGAATTTTCTCATTTATATCTTGGTTTTCTCAAAAGAAATATTAGCTGGTAAGATAAATAAATGACCTGAAAAGATAAAAATGTAACTGGCAATTGTGGGAAGTAATTTCTTTAACATATGACAAAAGTATACGTACTTTTTGAGGATATGACTGTGATGTGATTATAGTGGAGAATTGGAGATATCAGCCAAATTGGGATTGCCCAGGTTAATAAAACTTCCAGAATAAGACGTTTCGGCCGGAATTTATTTGGCCATCTTCAGTTATTGGGAATTATACACATGGTGCAAGTGCTGCACTGGTTTGATCAAATGTGCACTTGCACCATGTGTTTAATACCCAATAACTGAAGATGGCCAAATAAATTCAGGCCGAAACGTCTTATTCTGGAAGTTTTATTAACCTGGACAATCCCAATTTGGCTGATATCTCCAATTCTCCACTATTAAAGAATACATATTTATATAACTAGTAATTCAAACTACAAATTGTCAGTTACAATTTAATTTATACAATTTAAATAACTAGATAATATAAACTATGATTTATTTTGATCTATTTGTCTTTTTTTGTTTTGTTTTTTAGGCTAATAACTGAAAATCATGTTGAAAAAGTTGAAAAAGTAACTACTACTCCATCAAAAACCCATACTTCAACATCTAATCTAAATATTCATCATTCATCGCCTAAACATAACTCGAAATCAACTCAAAACTTTTGGTAATTAATTATAATATTTATATATAACTCAATATACAGTATACATAACTCATAAGGCCGGGATTAAATTATAAATTTGTTGTAATTTCTTTTCTTTATAAACATTTTTCTCATATGTTGTGAAAGTGAAATATGGACACTATCCGAAACGTATGTGCCAGGAGGATATGACACAAACAAAGATACGACTTCATCAAAGAATCCCACCTAATCACTCCCACTTACATACACGGGACAAGGATCCCGGATTCACGATTTACGAAAAAGGCTTCAGGACTGTGTCTACATATATATATATAATTGAATATATTAGTTTCTTTTTATTTGCTATCATATTAATAACTTGTCAATTCTAAGTTTCTTAATAGATTAGATAATATATATTAATATATATATCTGTTTATTAGAACAAATTAGTTTATACAATTGCACTAAGGATAAACCATTTTGTCCTAAAAACCAGTTTGACTTGTAGCATATATATATATATATACGGGTGTCTAATTTTGGCTTTTGACAAAATAAGGTGGGATAGAATGTGGAAAGTACTTACAGACGTAGGAACGCATACGCATCTAATAAAAAACCTCTACGAATCCAACACGGCAAGTGTAAAAATTGGAAAGAGTCTCTCGACTGAGTTTATCACAGAAGACCGGCGTGAGACAAGTTTGCATTTGATCTCCGAATCTCTTTTACTATGGCGAAACTATAATGCGCACCGTATTGGATTCCTGGGAAGGAGGAATAGCAGTCTGGGGAAGAAAAATCAAGCGGAAGACACCTCATTCTAGCAGCTGATGAAGAAGAACTATTGCCTATTAATGAGCAAGATAGAAGTTGAAAGCAAAAAGTATGGTCTGGAGATCAATGCTGCCAAGACTAAAGTAATGATCATAGACCATGCTAACAATAAACAACCTCAACAATATCGCGGGCTTTCAGATGGTTGACAGCTTCGAATACTTGGGCTCCATATTAAACAACCAGGTGAATCAGGGGACCTCAAAACGTGTATATCCATCAAAATCTCGACATCGAATTTTTGACATAAATCCAATACTTTCTCTCTCTCATATATATAATCATATAATATATAGGTAAGAGAAAGTAAAAAATATATACATTAAAAAAAAGAAAGGATCTTAAATTTATTAATTTATGTAATTATGTTGATTTTTGATTTCACAAATTTTATATATATTTTTTTAAGCCATATAATCATCTGACCGAAACTGGAAAAAATTTTGCAAATTCAGTCATTAAAATCCTGATCTAAAAAATATTCTTTCATCCTTGCACAACTAGCTTTTTCTCACTGTTAATATATTTTCTACTCAAATTATTTTATAGTACTGAAAAATTATAAACACTTTTTGTTTTTAGCCTGGGCGATTTTTTGGTTCAATCACAATCAAAAAACAAACAAAAAAGTAAAAATTCAAGAAGAATAAAACCAACTCAAATTTGTACAGCAGTGGAGAATAAATTTGAGCCGACCTATTTCTCCACACATCAAGACAATTTTATTGAAGAGAGAGCTCTATTGAAACAACATAGAAATAAAGAACAACACAATTCAAATCACACGTCTCTTGAAATCACAAAATTTCCAACAAATAATATGTTTTTACCAAATGAAAAAATTACTAACGAATTCGCTTTAAATCATCTTGCCGAAATATTAAGTATTTTATGTACACAAAATCTCGTACAAAATAAAATATGCCAGTTAAATTTTATATTATCAATAATATCATCGAATTTAATTAAATGTCAATATGAAAATAAATATTTTAATACAATACAAAATTGTCTTTATTTCGCGTATAAAACTCTTGAGCTAACAAATTTATGGCTAATTTTTGATTTATCATCAATTAAATCATTATTGAGTAATCCGCGAACGGAAAAATTCAATCCGAAATTATTTAAAGAAATGTCTTCAAAGATTTCGTTACAAGAGAAGGAATTTGTTATGCCTTTAATAGAGAAAAAAGTTGTTTTTGAATTTGATCAAGAATCAAGATCGACATTTCCAAATGATAATTGTTTTGGTGTATTTCGTAAAGAAAGAGATGCATTTTATGAGATTTTAATTTCATGGGAACAACAACAACAACATAATCCAAAATTTTTTGAATTATATCTTGTAAATAAAGTAAAAACTTTATTAGGACATGCTAAAGAATCGTCAAATTATTTTCATTTAGCGAATCTCGTTAAAAATCAATTAATAGCGAGTTGTATTTCATCTTATTTTGAAAAGGTCTGTATGATTATAATAATTTTTTTATGAAATAAATTTTTAATTTATAATTTCTTCTAGTCCCAAGAGATCGATTCGGAATTGAAAGAATCATTAAAAACGGAGAATTGCGATAAAATATCAAGACTTCAACAACGTTTCACTAAACCTCAAACATATCTATCATCAAAAGGAATAAATTTTCCACATTTTCAAGAATTTTTTCAAAAATTCTTTACATACTCTTCACATTCCTTTTTATCTCATATGAAAGATGTCCTTATTGCTGAAATTATATTTTTAGATACGAATTATTTTTTAGGACTTGAATTTCAAGATACCGGTGAGTTTGATTAATGATAATAGGCTTATTTTTAATTGAAATATTATTGAGTAAAGGCAGGTTTACACGCTACGAAATGCTAACAATTTATCGATCGAATTGTTTCGATTTATTGTTGGATGTAAACAGGACATTGTAGCGATTTATTGGAATTGGATTATTGATGCCGGCCGGCATCAATTTCTGTGAATTATTACGATTTCACTCAGTTTGCATTTGCCATTGCATTGAAATCGATCGCTATCGACAACGAAATATGACAATAAATCGATTAATCGCTACGATTTACCGTATCGTGTCTGTCTTAAGGCCGGTTTACACGCTACGATAAATCGTAACAATGTGATTGACAAATTTATTGCTCCAATAAATCGAAATATTGGAGTACTGTTTACATGCTACGATAAATCGTAACGATTTATCGATTTATTGTCATATTTCGTTGTCGACAGCTAGCAATGGCAAATGCAAACAGAGTGAAATCGTTATGATTTGCAGAAATTGAAGCCGGCCGACATCAATCATCCTATTCCACTAAATCGTAGCGTGTCCGCATATTCGTAACGATTTCACTCAGTTTGCATTTGCCATTGCATTGAAATCGATCGCTATCGACAACGAAATATGACAATAAATCGATAAATCGTTACGATTTACCGTATCGTGTCTGTCTTAAGGCCGGTTTACACGCTACGATAAATCGTAACAATGCGATTGACAA
>JAKCPI010017483.1:0-12982 GCA_023213315.1 Euborellia annulipes | reverse complement strand
TTTTGCAAGAGTGCTAAACTATTTGACACATAATTTTTTAAATATATCTACTAATCTTATTTGATAACAAAAAAAATTAATTTCCTTAATTTTTAATAAGTCATTAAAAAAATTATAACTCTCTGTCCCAAAAATCTTTTTAATATTAGCGAACCTATTAGTCTTTGCGATTTGTCCTCTGGGAGAGTTGGAATGGTGCAGAGTCCCTTTAGGAGAGTCGCTGCATTGTTGAAGTGAAAGACTTCGTCGGCAGAGAGAAAGTCGAGGCGAATCTGCAGCTCCAGCACTTGATGCCTTTGAAAATCCCGGCCATAGAAGATTCATACCAGATTGGATCGTTGACCCTTCGCTATTTACTGAATAAAAAAATATTCTTTAAAATCATATTCTTGAAGCCATTGATATTTAGAAATGTTGATTAAAAAAACATTGGAAAACATTGTATGAAACAAAAAAATCAGCACTTTATCGAAAGATCGTTTATTCTCTCCGGTATTATCAAGATCTAAGATGTGTTTATATTAAAAAAACAAACATGCATATGAATTATGAATGTTACTCACACCAACCTATATGTTTTAATTGAGTTTCTCTTTCTTCCAGCTCAGCCAATGCTTCAGATAACTATTAGATCAGATTAGCATTTTAATTATATTAGTATAAAATAAGAGGAAATTGTAAGAATTATGTTAGTAGTCTAATAATAATAAAACTTATAAACAAAGAATGAAATTTTATTCTGATAAATAAATACTGATAATAGTGGGATTGAATTTAATCATTCTTTGTTTATTTAAAGTAGATAATATATTTATTTATTTGTAGTGCATGCATCTTAAGTTTTATTGAAAAATTCACCTTAAATGCGAGTCTTTCATTATCAAGTTCCAATTGTCGCGATGCTTTCTCTAATAATTGCACTCTATCATACATTTCAGCCACTTCTCTTCTTAAAACTTCCTTTTCAGAGGATACCTGGTGAAATGAGAGAAATTTATAATAGATTGTATAATAATTTACAAAATGTAAAAAAGTTCTTACTTTGATAATTTCTGATAATAAATCACCATCTTTGCTTAAACCATTCACACCATTTGAAAATTTCATATTTTTCAAAACATCAATCTCTTCCATTAGCTTTGCTCTATCAGCGATCAAAAATGCAACCTAAAAATAATCAATAAATAAATATTTTTTGAAAAATTATTATATTTTAAATAAATATAAACCTGTTCGCCTAAAGATTCTTCGGCTATACATTCTAAGCCACTTCTTTCAAGTAAAGTAGTCAACGTTGCAGCTTGTTGTTGCGAATTTTCAAGTCTTGATCTTAGAGACATGGTTTCAGATTCAAGATGATCGGCTCTTTTTTGAGCCAGTTCTCTAACATGTCCAATGTAACTTTCCATTTCCTAGAAAATAAATAATAATTTTATTTTTAGTGAGAACTATGCTGAGATGTTAGTTGTTGATGTGTATCTTTAGTAAAGGGAGTATGGAAGCAAAGGCAGTCAAGAAAGAAAATTCTCTGAATGCTTTACAAATCAGCTGGAGACATTTCGGTCCATTTATTATGAACCATCCTCAAAAACGAATTAATAGACTGAAGATGGTTCATAATAAATGGACCGAAATCAGCTGGAAAATAAATGGAACGAAATCAGTTGGAAAATAAATGGAACGAAATCAGCTGGGAAATAAATGGACCGAAATCAGCTGGAAAAATTAATGGACTAAAATCAGCTGGAAAATTGATGGACCGAAATCAGCTGGAGACCTTTCGGTCCATTTATTATGAACCATCCTCAAACACGAATTAATGGACTGAGGATGGTTCATGGACCGAAACGTCTCCAGCTGATTGGTAAAGCATTCAGAGAATTTTCTTTCTTGGTTGCCTCTGCTTCAAGTATTATGCTGTATATGGGAAAAAATTCTGGTGTGAATGGTCGCACAGGACACAACTTTTACCTTTGGTAAAAGCAAGTTGTGTACTGTGCTTGTCACACCAGATTTTTTGTGTCTAGATATATTTAGCTTCTGCCAATATATTAGAATTCAAGATGTCAAATTTATAAACATGGAAAAATATTTATATTTTGTTAACATAGCAACCATTTCTCCTATCTTTCCTATGAAGTACAAGAGTAAAGTAGTCTTCAAACAATTTTGAGAGCAAAATGAGAATATACATTTTATAGAGCATGTAAAAAATAGTTGATTTTTGAATTTTAATCAGCAGGTCTATGGGGAGAATGTTATTGTTTCGCATAACGAGTGTTTCGCTTTACGGGTATGATTCTGGAACGAATTATGTGAGCTAGGTTCCACTGTAATTATTTGTCTGAGTTATAAATCAAACTTTGAATTTTGATAAGTAATATTTCATTCTCATCGTCCTAATAAATATATATAGAGATTATTTTATCTAAGTTTATCTATTTTAAGCCAATCGACAGCTTAAGTCATTTTAACTTGAAGTTTTAGATTTTTATTAATAGATGGTCTTGATTAACAACTGTGGTCACCAGTATTTGCAAAGTTTATAAATGACAAGATATTATAAACTTGGGCTGGGTCGATTGTTGGGATTATAGGATTAAACAATTCTAAACGCCTATTACTTTTTTTAAAAGTAATCATGTTTTTTTCTCCCTTTTTATGTTTTATAAAACAATATTCACCTCAAGTTCTTCACTTCGAAGATCACGTAATTTATCCAACTGCCTTCGTGAACTTCTGAGATTGCTTTCAGCATCCCCAAGCCATCGCCAAACGTGTAATAAACGTTCTTCAGGGCACAGAGTGTCAAATTCCAGGCCTTCTTTCTCAAAACGTTGTTGAATGTCAGACCATTCATCCTCACACTGAGACATTGGAATATTTAAATAGCTGACGTTAGAATTTGAAGATCTATAAAATAACAATTCAGATTAAATATGTTTATCAAATAAAATTTATTAAAAAAATAATGATATATACCATTTTTATATTATTTTTAAGAAGAAAAAAATTTGGTATAGATTAAACTTTAAAAATCATTAGTAGATTACTTGAAATATTAAAATAAGTTTTTTAAGATAATTTTGTTGTATATTAAATTACTATAATAGTAATATATAAATGAAAAAATGTCAAATAATGAATCCATTTACTTTTAATTGTCAACACATCGCCATGTTTGTTAGAAAAGTGTCAAGCTGATGTCAAGTGAAGGGATAGGCATTTTAGGGGAATTGAGCTCTTATAGGTTGGTAATGTATTTGTGACTGTTTTCATGGGAACCGGAATAAGTGAACGATGTTATGCACGAAGGAACGAAGGTATGATCTGTGGAAGGAACCAAGCGCCATTAAACTAATTCTGAAATAAAGGGCATTTCAATTTTTTTTTTTTTTTGACAATCGAACTTCTTTCACACTCACACACATATTCGCACAGTCTTTTCGGCAACGACATATAAAACTATATATATGTATTTGGGGTCCAGGCATTCTTATCTATCTTCTTATTTAAGCCATTGGTATCCAAAGGGCAAGGCTAGCATGCTAACCCCTACACCAAGCCCGAGGGTCCGGACATTTCATTTGCACGATTATAAACAAAACCAAAGGCAATGACTTTTTTTGTTTTATACAAAAAAAAAAGTGCACAAAATAATAATGTTGTGATTTAAAAAAAAGAGGTAGATCTTCTTTTTCCCTACAAGATGGCGGTCTTATCTAAATTTTCTTATCTTAGTCAAATTTGCTATAAATTTCGATCAAAAGGGGCTTGGTGCCTTCATGCATAACATCGTCCAATTATAAATTAAAATTTTTATTGTTGTTTTTTTTGTTCAAGGTCTTTTTCCGAATTTCTTTTAATGAAAAAATATATAAAAAATTAGGTGTTGTCTGTGTCTTCTACACAGCCGGTGGCTTTTAACGTGACAACGTCTTTTGCTTGACTTCAAAAAAATTTTTTTCTCTTACCTATATTGAAATATAAAGAGAGAAAGTATTGTTTTTTTTTACTAGTAGTTTGTTTTCATAAATAAACATGTTCAAACATTTTCATTGAAACAATATATGACAGGTGTGGCTTTTTTTATCCATTAAAGGCGACTTATGCTTAAAAAATGAGGTTTTTCGAGAAAAAAACTAATTTTAGCGTTAATTACTCGGGATTTTTTTATTTATTCTATTAGAGGTTATCTTTCTGCACCAAATGACATCTCATTTAGTCTGATCTGATTAGCCGTTCGGAATCTACAGGGGTTTAAAATTTCGAAAAACGAAATCCCGCCGAGTGCTCTCATGCGGTAAAATGACGTCATATCAAAAAAATGAAAAAATTACCTCTGGGCATTGGACCACTCTTTCTAAAACTATATTTAGATTTAATGTAGCATTTATGGTCAAGTAGCTAGGCGTTACATAAATAGGGCTATTTTTCGATATTTTTTTGCCTAAAAAATGAGGTTTTTCGAGAAAAAACTAATTTTGGAGTTAATCACTCGGGATTTTTTATTTATTCTATTAGAGGTTATCTTTCTGCACCAAATGACATCTCATTTAGTCAGATCTGATTAGCCGTTCGGAATCTACAGGGGTTTAAATTTTCGAAAAACGAAATCCCCCTAGTGCTCTCATCGGTAAAATGACGTACCTTTTTTTTTTTTTTTTTTTTTTTTTTTTTTTTTTTTTCTTCCCTCTCTTTCTTTTTTTAATTTATTTTTTTTTTTTTTTTTTTTTTTTTTTTTTTTTTTTTTTTTTTTTTTCTTCCCTTTTTGAAATTTTTTTCTTTTTATTTCCCTATTTTTTTTTAATACACTTTTTCCCCCCTACCCGCCTCTATAACACAGAATTGAATTGTCCGTCAAATAAATTTTTCATTGAAAATTTAATTTTTTTTTTTTTTTTAATATTTAGGGTTTTTCTTTAGTTGGTATTATGTTTTTTCTTAGGTTGGTATTCATGAACATTTAAACTACTTCATATTTTTTTTTAATGAAATATGTGAATTCTGTATCTAAATAAAAACTTAATATTAATTTTACAATTCTTAATTTGATGATAAACATTAAGAAACTCATCAAATTTATTTATTAAATATATATACATTTATATAAATATTAAATAAACCTTGTAATTGTATTATATTAAGAATGTCTTCAAAAAATTTCACATTTCTCATAGATAATTTAATAGAAAATGAATCTTATAGGAAAGAATTTTTCATTTGGCTAATGAATATAGACAAAGTTGTGAGTAAAAACTTATATTAATATAAATTTAATTAAATTATAATATCATTTTATCTTCATTTTCAGCCATATGAATCAATGACAAGAGAAGAATTTTCTCATTTATATCTTGGTTTTCTCAAAAGAAATATTAGCTGGTAAGATAAATAAATGACCTGAAAAGATAAAAATGTAACTGGCAATTGTGGGAAGTAATTTCTTTAACATATGACAAAAGTATACGTACTTTTTGAGGATATGACTGTGATGTGATTATAGTGGAGAATTGGAGATATCAGCCAAATTGGGATTGCCCAGGTTAATAAAACTTCCAGAATAAGACGTTTCGGCCGGAATTTATTTGGCCATCTTCAGTTATTGGGAATTATACACATGGTGCAAGTGCTGCACTGGTTTGATCAAATGTGCACTTGCACCATGTGTTTAATACCCAATAACTGAAGATGGCCAAATAAATTCAGGCCGAAACGTCTTATCCTGAGAGTTTTATTAACCTGGACAATCCCAATTTGGCTGATATCTCCAATTCTCCACTATTAAAGAATACATATTTATATAACTAGTAATTCAAACTACAAATTGTCAGTTACAATTTAATTTATACAATTTAAATAACTAGATAATATAAACTATGATTTATTTTGATCTATTTGTCTTTTTTTGTTTTGTTTTTTAGGCTAATAACTGAAAATCATGTTGAAAAAGTTGAAAAAGTAACTACTCCATCAAAAACCCATACTTCAACATCTAATCTAAATATTCATCATTCATCGCCTAAACATAACTCGAAATCAACTCAAAACTTTTGGTAATTAATTATAATATATATTGTGTTTGTGTATATATATATGTGTGTTCTGGAAGGTTTCAGCACCTCACGCGACTTAACCCGAGAAAATTTATCTTTGCATATATATATATATATATATATATATATATATAAATTTGAATATATAAGTTTCTTTTTATTTGCTATCATATTAATAACTTATCAATTCTAAGTTTCTTAATATATTAGATATTATATATATATACTGTTTATTAAGACAAAGTAGTTTATACAAATGCACTCAGGATAAACTAGTTTGTCAAAAATCAGTTTGGCCTGTAGCATATATATACATAAATATGGTATACCAGGATCTAATTATGGCTTTTGACAAAATAAGGTGAGATAGAATGAAAGTACTTACAGACATAGGAACCCCTATGCATCTAATACAACTGATAAAAAAAACCTCTACAAATCTAACACGGCAAGTGTAAGAGACTCTCAACCGAGTTTACCACAGAAACCGGCGTGAGACAAGGATGCATTTTATCTCCGAATCTCTTTTACTATGGCGAAACTATAATGCGCACGGTCTTGTATTCCTGGGAGGGAGGAATAGCAACCGGGGGAAGAAAAATCAACAACCTCAGATTTACGGACGACACCCTCATTCTAGCAGCTGATGAAGAAGAACTATTCACTATTAATGAGCAAGCTAGAAGTTGAAAGCAAAAAGTATGGTCTGAAGATCAATGCTGCCAAGACTAAAGTAATGATCATAGACCGTGCTAACAATAACCAACCTCAACAATATCGCGGGCTTTGAGATGGTTGACAGCTTCGAATACTTGGGCTCCAAATTAAACAACCAGGGGATTCACGGGACCTCAAAACGTGTATATCCATCAAAATCTCGACATCGAATTTTTGACATAAATCCATTACTTTCTCTCTCTATATATATATAGGTAAGAGAAAGTAAAAAATATATACATTAAAAAAAAGAAAGGATCTTAAATTTATTAATTTATGTAATTATGTTGATTTATGATTTTACAAATTTTATATATTTTTTTTTAAGCCTTATATTCATCTGACCAAAACTGGAAAAAATTTTGCAAATTCAGCCATTAAAATTCTGATCTAAAAAATATTCTTTCATCCTTGCACAACTAGCTTTTTCTCACTCTTAATATAATCAAATTTTTCTTCTCACATTATTTTATAGTACTGAAAAATTATAAAAACTTTTTGTTTTTAGCCTGGGCGATTTTTTGGTTCAATCACAATCAAAAAACAAACAAAAAAGTAAAAATTCAAGAAGAATAAAACCAACTCAAATTTGTACAGCAGTGGAGAATAAATTTGAGCCGACCTATTTCTCCACACATCAAGACAATTTTATTGAAGAGAGAGCTTTATTGAAACAACATAGAAATAAAGAACAACACAATTCAAATCACACGTCTCTTGAAATCACAAAATTTCCAACAAATAATATGTTTTTACCGAATGAAAAAATTTCTAACGAATTCGCTTTAAATCATCTTGCCGAAATATTAAGTATTTTATGTACACAAAATCTCGTACAAAATAAAATATGCCAGTTAAATTTTATATTATCAATAATATCATCGAATTTAATTAAATGTCAATATGAAAATAAATATTTTAATACAATACAAAATTGTCTTTATTTCGCGTATAAAACTCTTGAGCTAACAAATTTATGGCTAATTTTTGATTTATCATCAATTAAATCATTATTGAGTAATCCGCGAACGGAAAAATTCAATCCGAAATTATTTAAAGAAATGTCTTCAAAGATTTCGTTACAAGAGAAGGAATTTGTTATGCCTTTAATAGAGAAAAAAGTTGTTTTTGAATTTGATCAAGAATCAAGATCGACATTTCCAAATGATAATTGTTTTGGTGTATTTCGTAAAGAAAGAGATGCATTTTATGAGATTTTAATTTCATGGGAACAACAACAACAACATAATCCAAAATTTTTTGAATTATATCTTGTAAATAAAGTAAAAACTTTATTAGGACATGCTAAAGAATCGTCAAATTATTTTCATTTAGCGAATCTCGTTAAAAATCAATTAATAGCGAGTTGTATTTCATCTTATTTTGAAAAGGTCTGTATGATTATAATAATTTTTTTATGAAATAAATTTTTAATTTATAATTTCTTCTAGTCCCAAGAGATCGATTCGGAATTGAAAGAATCATTAAAAACGGAGAATTGCGATAAAATATCAAGACTTCAACAACGTTTCACTAAACCTCAAACATATCTATCATCAAAAGGAATAAATTTTCCACATTTTCAAGAATTTTTTCAAAAATTCTTTACATACTCTTCACATTCCTTTTTATCACATATGAAAGATGTCCTTATTGCTGAAATTATATTTTTAGATACGAATTATTTTTTAGGACTTGAATTTCAAGATACCGGTGAGTTTGATTAATGATAATAGGCTTATAATTTTAATTGAAATATTATTGAGTAAAGGCAGGTTTACACGCTACGAAATGCTAACAATTTATCGATCGAATTGTTTCGATTTATTGTTGGATGTAAACAGGACATTGTAGCGATTTATTGGAATTGGATTATTGATGCCGGCCGGCATCAATTTCTGTGAATTATTACGATTTCACACAGTTTACATTTGCCATTGCATTGAAGTTGATAGCTGTCGACAACGAAATATGACAATAAATCGATTAATCGCTACGATTTACCGTAGCGTGTCTGTCTTAAGGCCGGTTTACACGCTACGATAAATCGTAACAATGTGATTGACAAATTTATTGCTCCAATAAATCGAAATATTGGAGTACTGTTTACATGCTACGATAAATCGTAACGATTTATCGATTTATTGTCATATTTCGTTGTCGACAGCTAGCAATGGCAAATGCAAACAGAGTGAAATCGTTATGATTTGCAGAAATTGAAGCCGGCCGACATCAATCATCCTATTCCACTAAATCGTAGCGTGTCCGCATATTCGTAACGATTTCACTCAGTTTGCATTTGCCATTGCATTGAAATCGATCGCTATCGACAACGAAATATGACAATAAATCGATAAATCGTTACGATTTATCGTAGCGTGTAAACCTGCCTTAAGAAGACACTCCAAAAATCGTTTTAATTCTATTTAAAAAAATGATGTAGATAGTAAATTTTTCTAAAATTATTTATATACAATTAACAAACATTTAAATTTGATTAGAAAAAAAATTAATTAATATTTATTTTTCAGAAAATTTTATCGATCCACATACCAGAGGAAAATATTTAAAAATTGTTTTAACTTTAAAATTACTCGCCAAATTTTTGGGATTGATAAATTTTATGCCATATAAAACTTCACTTACAATTCCTAATAATGTATGTATAATTGTTTATTTTTTTATCAATCAAATATTGAAATATACGAAGTAACGAAATTTTTTTTTTTAGGTAATAAAAATTGAATCAAATATTAGGGATTGTGTTACTCCTAATTTCGATATTAATAAATATTTACATGAATCTATTATTCATAGAAGATTAGTTCTAACCATTCCATGGATAACAGAATATATGTTAATGATTGATGTTACTTCCCTCTCTACTTCTTTTTATAAAGAATCTATTAATACTTTATATATTTTATTTAGGTAAGAATTACGAATATTTTAAATAAATAAAACATCAAATTGAATTTGAATTTCTGAGTATAAAACTAAATAGACCTGAGAAATAAATACAAAGGATTAATTTTGTGATTGTGTACATTTGCCATCTTTTTTGTCATATTCAAAAAATGTTTCCAAGTTTTGTATTTATAAAGGATACGCGGTCTTGTTAATTAAATATCGAAAGATGAGATTAATAACTTATAAAATTTATGTCAACGAAACGAATTGGTAGAAAAGTCAAAAATTTCTTGGCTCGGGGTTGTTCGAATGACCTGACGATTTGCACAGATAAGTTGTTTGTTAATTGAAACATGATAGAGAGGAGTGAGATAAAAAATTTGTCTTCAATTTGAAATGCTTTGATATAAAATCCAAATATTGTAGTTCCTTGAATCTGGAGCATCTTGCTATATATATATATATGGGTGCGTAGTCAAAATCCGGACAAAATTGATTTGAATTTCTCAGTATATTAGAATTCCAGGGTAGGCGCTAATTGGCGCTAAGTTAGACTATCTACGTCGGTAAGACTTTAATAATCTCAAAATGACCGAGTTTGTTCGAGTTTGTAATCCAACAGAAAAGCGACTTAGATAGAAAGTCTTCGCGCTGGAAGAATGTCTACCGAGATTTTAAGATTCTTCCTTAAGATGCATCCTTGGATGGAGAGTATGACTCCTGGGAGGCCGTACATCTTCCAACAAGACGATGCACTAATCTTTAACAACAATTGTCCCAAAAGGGGGGTTTGTGGCCTTTCAAGTCCGAACGTGAACCCTTTCGACTTCCACGTGTGGACCTTTTTCGAGAGACAAACCAACAAATCCAGACACCTCAACATCGCCTTCCTTCAAGCAGCGTTTGCGACCATGGACCGAGAACATTTGAAGACGGCATGCTCGAACTTTAGAGCGAGGATTGAGAGTGAAATAGAGGCGCAGAGCAGTTATATTAAATAGCAAGTCTCAAAAATGATCTCCTAAGTGGGATATGAAAGCATTTTTTTGTATCTTTGATATTGACTGTAATAAGCAACTTTTTCGATAAAACTTTGTTCGGATTTTGACCGCGCACCCTGTATTTAATAAGAACTTAAGAGAAGAGAGGAATTATTTAATATTTTAGATGAAGAAGCAATTCTTATTTTGAACCTGCTGATACTAACAAGACGTTTTTTTTTTTTAGGTTTTTACCCTACTTTGAAGAAATAAAAATAACATCGAACTCAACTTCTTTACTTCTGAGTTTATCGATCGGCTGGCTTTTTGATCAGATTAATTATGAAATCACTCAATTAACTAATTATTCAATTCTTGATCATTCTCCATTTTCCGGTAAATAAATTCCATTTTTATAGAAATGGTGTATATATATATATATATTAATTAAGTAATTAATTAAACATAGTTAGTAATACCTTCAATCCAGATGATCTTGGGTTTTATTAAAACGTTCAGAATTTTCAAATCAAATAAAAAATTCAAGACATTAATTTAATGAGCGATTCCTTCCTCAGGAGGGGACACTTTTTATTTATAATAAGATCCAAGACCATCTGGTCACTATACTTCTGAGTATTATTCCTATTTTATTACTTTTTTACTTTACTTTACTTTTCATTATCATTCTTTTAAAATAATTCCAAAAGAAAAAAAGAAGTTTAAATCTTTAATTTAAATTTAAAAGTAATTAGTAACGTAGCCAGAATATCGGTTTGGGGGGGGGGGGAAGGGTTTGAGAACCCCCCCCCCCCCCGTCCACAATTGGATATGTTTTCAAATATATTTTTACCACCCTTATATATGTATAATAAAAAAAATTTAATACTATTTTTAGATTATATAAACAAGAAAACCCGTTCTCTGGACAGCTTGGATCTGATTTGCCATTCAAGTATTAAAATCTGTTGTCCGTTTATTGAAGAAACTAAAATGAGAAGTTTAGAGTGTCAATTTGGACAACTCAAACATATTACGCCAATCCCGGCAACATCGGTCAAATCAGATGATATCCAGAGCACACTCGAAGAAAGCTTTATTACCACACAACCGAAATCAATAAGGCAAACTTTAAATTTTGTTATCGATAAAGTTTCCTCTATAATTATACGGAAAATTACATTTGAATGGTGGCCACAAACAAAAAAAGAATCAATAAATGCATTTAAATTAACAAATGAGGTGAGTGAAATATTAAAAATCAAATTAATTTACAAGATTAATTTTCTAATATTTGTTCTCGTTGTTTCAGAATATTGAAGAAATCGAAAAATTTAGTTTAAAAAGATTTTCCGAATTATTAGAGAAAAATTTGCCTAAAGTTTGCGAGGAACGAGTTCGCTCCTCACTTCATTCTCTATTACCCGATGATTTATCAGATGTGGTAATGAACAATCTTATTAGGATTACATGTAAAAAGATCAAAGACAAACTGGACACTTGGTTGGAGACAAATTTTAATCAAGGTAAAAGAAATTCAATTTTCTTATATATATATATATATATATATATATATATATATCGCCTGTTGAGAAACATAGTGGCGAAAAGTCCGGAAATTCAACAATTGGAGAAAAGGAGTTTGAAAGTTTTATAAACATATAGACTACATTAAATAGCCGGACAACAAATGAATAGGCCAGGAATCAATGGCAAAGAATGGAAATATATTTTCGCCACTTTGGCATTCAAAAGAGAAGACGTTTTAACAACCTCTAGTAGGCTTAACTCAAAAATTGAATTTCTTTGGACTTTCGCCACTGTGATTCTCAGCAGGCGATATGTTCCCTAAACCAAACATCCAATTAATACCTTCTCTTACCTCCTATATATGTTAATATATAGAGAGAGAAAGTATTGGATTCATGTCAACGATGTCGAGGTTTTGAGGTTCCCTGAATCTAAAAAAGTGGTTTTCGAAACATGGTCTGTCTGACTGTGTGTATGTGAACAAAATATCTACGAAAAGAGCTTACGAGGCCGAGATTTTATATTTAAGTTAGACATCCTCATGGAGCGTGAAAATAGGCTTTTGAGCAAAATCAGCTTAAAAGAAGACGCCTACTTTCAGTAATTTACTGATGTACTTTTTCAATTTTTTTCGATTTTCTCAAAATCCGCTTTAACGATTTTTTGATAAAAATTCAAAAATCAATTATTTTTTAGGTGTAAAGATTTAAATGTATATTCTCATTTTGTTCTCAAAATTGTTTGAAGACCACTTTTACTCTTGTGCTTCTTAGGCAAGATGGGAGAAAT
>JAKCPI010017482.1:0-11831 GCA_023213315.1 Euborellia annulipes | reverse complement strand
TTGGGTGCGTAGTCAAAACCTGGACAAAATTGATTTGAATTTCTCAGTATATTAGAATTCCAGGGGTAGGCGCTAATTGGCGCTAAGTTAGACTATCTACGTCGGTAAGACTTTAATAATCTCAAAATGACCGAGTTTGTTCGAGTTTGTAATCCAACAGAAAAGCGACTTAGATAGAAAGTCTTCGCGCTGGAAGAATGTCTACCGAGATTTTAAGATTCTTCCTTAAGATGCATCCTTGGATGGAGAGTATGACTCCTGGGGAGGCCGTACATCTTCCAACAAGACGAACGTGAACCCTTTCGACTTCCACGTGTGGACCTTTTTCGAGAGACAAACCAACAAATCCAGACACCTCAACATCGCCTTCCTTCAAGCAGCGTTTGCGACCATGGACCGAGAACATTTGAAGACGGCATGCTCGAACTTTAGAGCGAGGATTGAGAGTGAAATAGAGGCGCAGAGCAGTTATATTAAATAGCAAGTCTCAAAAATGATCTAAGTGGGATATGAAAGCATTTTTTTGTATCTTTAATATTGCTAATAAGCAACTTTTTCGATAAAACATTTTGTTCGGATTTTGACCGCGCACCCTGTATTTAATAAGAACTTAAGAGAAGAGAGGAATTATTTAATATTTTAGATGAAGAAGCAATTCTTATTTTGAACCTGCTGATACTAACAAGACGTTTTTTTTTTTTAGGTTTTTACCCTACTTTGAAGAAATAAAAATAACATCGAACTCAACTTCTTTACTTCTGAGTTTATCGATCGGCTGGCTTTTTGATCAGATTAATTATGAAATCACTCAATTAACTAATTATTCAATTCTTGATCATTCTCCATTTTCCGGTAAATAAATTCCATTTTTATAGAAATGGTATATATATATATATATTAATTAAGTAATTAATTAAACATAGTTAGTAATACCTTCAATCCAGATGATCTTGGGTTTTATTAAAACGTTCAGAATTTTAAAATCAAATAAAAAATTCAAGACATTAATTTAATGAGCGATTCCTTCCTCAGGAGGGGACACTTTTTATTTATAATAAGATCCAAGACCATCTGGTCACTATACTTCTGAGTATTATTCCTATTTTATTAATTACTTTTCATTATCATTCTTTTTAAAATAATTCCAAAAGAAAAAAAGAAGTTTAAATCTTTAATTTAAATTTAAAAGTAATTAGTAACGTAGCCAGAATATCGGTTTGGGGGGAAGGTTTGAGAACCCCCCCCCCCGTCCACAATTGGATATGTTTTCAAATATATTTTTACCACCCTTATATATGTATAATCAAAAAATTTAATACTATTTTTAGATTATATAAACAAGAAAACCCGTTCTCTGGACAGCTTGGATCTGATTTGCCATTCAAGTATTAAAATCTGTTGTCCGTTTATTGAAGAAACTAAAATGAGAAGTTTAGAGTGTCAATTTGGACAACTCAAACATATTACGCCAATCCCGGCAACATCGGTCAAATCAGATGATATCCAGAGCACACTCGAAGAAAGCTTTATTACCACACAACCGAAATCGATAAGGCAAACTTTAAATTTTGTTATCGATAAAGTTTCCTCTATAATTATACGGAAAATTACATTTGAATGGTGGCCACAAACAAAAAAAGAATCAATAAATGCATTTAAATTAACAAATGAGGTGAGTGAAATATTAAAAATCAAATTAATTTACAAGATTAATTTTCTAATATTTGTTCTCGTTGTTTCAGAATATTGAAGAAATCGAAAAATTTAGTTTAAAAAAATTTTCTGAATTATTAGAGAAAAATTTGCCTAAAGTTTGCGAGGAACGTGTTCGCTCCTCACTTCATTCTCTATTACCCGATGATTTATCAGATGTGGTAATGAACAATCTTATTAGGATTACATGTAAAAAGATCAAAGACAAACTGGACACTTGGTTGGAGACAAATTTTAATCAAGGTAAAAGAAATTCAATTTTCTTATATATATATATATATCGCCTGTTGAGAAACATAGTGGCGAAAAGTCCGAAATTCAACAATTGGAGAAAAGGCGTTTGAAAGTTTTATAAACATATAGACTACATTAAATAGCCGGACAACAAATGAATAGGCCAGAATCAATGGCAAAGAATGGAAATATATTTTCGCCACTTTGGCATTCAAAAGAGAAGACGTTTTAACAACTTTTGGCAGGCTTAACTCAAAAATTGAATTTTTGGACTTTCGCCACTATGATTCTCAGTAGGCGATATGTTCCCGAATCAAACATCCAATTAATACCTTCTCTTACCTCCTATATATGTTAATATATTGAGAGAGAAAGTATTGGATTCATGTCAACGATGTCGAGGTTTTGAGGTTCCCTGAATCTAAAAAAGTGGTTTTCGAAACATGGTCTGTCTGTCTGTGTGTATGTGAACAAAATATCTACGAAAAGAGCTACGAGGCCGAGATTTTATATTTAAGTTAGACATCCTCATGGCGCGTGAAAATAAGCTTTTGAACAAAATCAGCTTAAAAGAAGACGCCTACTAGTAATTTACTGATGTACTTTTTCAATTTTTTTTCGATTTCCACAAAATTCGCTTTAACGATTTTGATAAAAATTCAAAAATCAATTATTTTTTAGGTGTAAAGATTTAAATGTATATTCTCATTTTGTTCTCAAAATTGTTTGAAGACCACTTTAATCTTGTGCTTCTTAGGCAAGATGGGAGAAATGGTTGCCATGGTGACAAAATATAAATATATTCCCATGTTTATAAATTTTACATGCCCACTGGGCTTGGAGTAGTTGGTAGCGTGCCTACCTTCTATATGAACGTCGCGGGTTCGGACCCCAGGCAGTCCGATGATTTTATTTAAGGCATTTGGATACCAAATGACTTAAATAGAAATGCCTGGACCCCAAATATATATATTATTAATATAACGGTTAACGTCAAAGTCTTAAATGGCCTAAGTTGCCGAAAAGACTGTGTGAATGTGTGTGAGTGTGAAAAAAGTGTGAATGTTTTTTTTTAACACTTCCTCATTCACACTTATATTCACACACACATACACACAGTCTTTTCGGCAACTGAGGCTATTTAAGATTTTTAAACGATACTCGTATGTTTTAATATATCTATTGGGGGTCCAGGCTTCTTATTTAGGCCCAAATGGCTTAAAAAAATCATCGAACTGCCTGGGGTCCGAACCCGCGACTTTTGGTATACGAGGCTAGCACACTAACCTCTACACCAAGCCCCGAGGGCATCTTGAATTTTAATATACGTATCAACAGAAACTAAATATGTCTCGACACAAAAAATCCCGTATGACAAGCACAGAACACAACTTTCGATTACCGAAGGCAAGAGAAAGTTGTCTGCTGTGTGACCAGTCACACCAGATTTTTATTTTACATATAAGGGATTAGAAAACTAGCTGTCTTATGTTCTCCTTACATCTCCATTAGGGATATATTTTGACTAATTAATAAGGTGATGCAAGAGAGAACTTAGACAGAGCTGGTTTTTCTTATCCAAACCATTAGTATACCAACCCATCATAAAGGTTTCGAATAGCGTAGAAAAACTTCGTCATTATCTCAACTTTTCTTCTTTAATTATTAAATTTTAGTATTGATTCCTTTACTAATTATAATTATAATTTGACCTTTTTTTTCAGATCAATGTATGAAAGATATGAATAGAGATTGTAAAAAATTTTTAAAAAAAGAAAAGAAAATAATACAAAATGTTACTCCGACCTTGGCATTTCACTCAAATGATGTCATTCCACCGAAGGACTCCGTTTTTTTAATGATGGTATGAAAATTTCTTATTTACTTTGAATAGTTTTTTCTCATTTATTTTCAAAAAAATAAACATACAAATTAATTGATCCATATTAAGATTCCTTATCTGTTTTGCTCTTTTAAAATCCTGCAAACAAAAAAAAAAAATTATCAAATAAAATGAATAGAAAAAAATTAAGAATAGTAACTTAATGAATTTAAATTTACCAAGGAAAATTTTTTATAGAAATATATAATTATTTAAATCAAGAGAAAAAACATTCGGTTGGGAATCCCAGGATTGGAGGGCTTATTCAGATGGCTACCATCCTTTTTTTCAGGACAAAATTTACATAAATTAAATGATATACAGAACAGAAAAACAGAAAAATTGCCAAGACATGTGCAGCCAAAATTATTTCTTTTATTGTGCCGTTCCAGGCTGACGTTTCGGCCACTGGTTTAGGCCATCTTCAGAGCCGGAGGCGAGAAAAAATGAAAATTAAAAATTTCATCGACACCCATTCGCATAAACGGAGAGTTCATAAGGACAACGAGAAAGAATCATCTGTTCATGGGAATGTGTATCGCTGAAATTTTTAATTTTCATTTATTCTCGCCTCCGGCTCTGAAGATGGCCTAGACCAGTGACCGAAACGTCAGCCTGGAACGGCACAATAAAAGAAATAATTTTGCCTGCATATGTCTTGCAATTTTTTTTTGACTCCGCCTTTAAAATGTATATTTTAAAATTGTTTGAAGACAACTTTACTTTTACAGTCGGACCACAAGTGCCTGATCTACTCGAGAGTGGAGCCTTGAGCTTAGGCAACCAAAAAGCTTGGCCGTCGGATGTGTTTTCTTCTAAGTAACTTTTCCTATTCAGTTGCATTAAAAAAAGATGATTTATTTATTTAAAAAATATTTGTTTAGTTGTCTAATCTCAAGGCTCCAGTCTCAAGCACATCAGAAACTAGTGGCGCTCACTGTACTTCAAATTGAAACATTTTTCTGTGTATAAATTTTACATCTTAAATTTTAATGTAACTAACACTAACTCGACACAGATTTTGTATTATATAAACAATGCCCTAGGCTTAAATAATTAAAAATATATAATTGTGGACTCGGCTTTTTATCTATTTAATAAAAAATTGATATAATTATACATTGATAAATGGTGTTTAAAAAAATAATCTTCATAAATTTTATTTCACATTTGACCTGGGGTTATCTATCTAAAATTAAATAGATTTATTATTCTCAAATAAGAAAAAAGTGGCCCCGATTCCTTTTATAAATAAAGAACGAAAAAAAGATTAGGCTAGGGATTTATATTGTTGACCTAGACACAGAGAAAGCAAAACGTTAATTAAAAATTTTATTAAATAGTGAAACCAAGTTTAAAACTTTTCTTTCATCCTATTTCTATTTCCTTCTAATTATTGTTTTCCGCAATTATATTACCTACAAATTACTAATTTAAGATTGCTTTTCCACCAAATAATAATACATTTTTTTGGTTTTTAGAATATTTCTTCACTTTTAATTAACAAATCCGAATTTTTGACGGAGGAAGATGTCCTTTATGGTATAAAAAGTGCAAGAGCCACATGTCATTTTAGAAGAGATCTATTGGCACAGACATGTCGAAGATTAGCTTTTCTTTCAGCTGATCAAATCATTCTTATATGTTAGTATTGATAATTATTTTTGATACAAATTTTTGAAATATAATAATCTTTTTTTTTTCATTTTCAGTGGCATATAAATCAGTTTATTTTAAAGAATCTCTTTTAAAAGAATATGCATTATTTTGGAAAGATATAAATCATTCATTAAGAAATGAATTGTTTTATCGAATTGTATCACCAAGAAATCTTATGATTTTAGCACAATCAACAAATAATCCAAATCAATCATGGATGAAATTTGGATTTTTTATTAATTACTTATTAGAAAAGAAATTTATTACACCGAAAAAATTAGAAAGGCAATGTCTTTCTATTCTCCGAACTGATTGGCCACAGGTAATTCAATTTTTTTAACTAAAAAAAAATCTGGTGTCGGTAATTGAAAGTTTTGTCGACATATTTTTATAATTTTCTTTTCAATTAATATTTTCTGATTGTAGATAAGGTTTCACTTCAAATAATCACCTCTTTTTGAGACGTTTTAGCTAAAAATTATTTAGACCACGATTACTGTATATAGACGGGTCTTTTGGCTTCGTCGATGTTTTTAAAATATTTGCTTCTAGCTCTTTCAAAGACTTGAAATAAGTGAGAGCTAAAAGTAATTATTTTAATTACACCGACAAAGGCAAATGATCTGTCCATTGCACCAGGCCACCGGACCCTCGACATATCTCTATGACTTAGTTAAGTCCGAAAAGAATCGAGATGGCTAATTCAAATATATAAATCTCGAAAATATTTAATTGATCCATATAACTTTATATTCATGGAAATATTTATCAAATGACTGAAGAATAGTTAAATACATTTTGTTAAATCGAAACAGGACAGGAAGAAATTGCTATTAAATCTTACAAATTTCTGGAGATTACTTGTCAAAATTGAGAAGCAGTTATAAGGCATATGTGAAAAGAAATATGCTTGATTGTTTTTTTCTTTTTTATTCGGAATACTTAAATTCAACCAACCAGCGCATTGTTTGGTTTCGTTTTTTGAAAAACCATTCTAAAGCTAAAAAATTAAAATCAATATTTTACCAATGTGGGGGGGGGAGTTGATTTTATACTATTAATTGAGACTCAAACACATACAAGATAATTTCAAAAGAGTACATATGCATGATAATTCTAGGATTATTTTTGTACAAAGAGGATCTATTGTTGTTTTTTTGATGTGTGTGAGGTGATAGATCCTCTTTGTACAAAAATAATCCTAGAATTATCATGCATATATATTCTCTTTTGAAATTATCTTGCATGTGTTTGAGTTCAATTAATAGTATAAAATCAACTTCCCTCACACACAATTGTAAAATATTTATTTTAATTTTTTAGCTTTGAGAATGGTTTTTCAAAAAACGAAACCAAACAATGCGCTGGTTGGTTGAATTTAAGTATTCCAAAAAACAAAAGAAAAAAAACAATCAATCATTTTTCTTTTCACATAAGCCTTATAACTTCTTCTCAATTTTGACAAGTAATCTCCAGAATTGTTTGTAGATGGTCGTAAGTATGATTAATTTTATTATAAGGACATCGGCTAAAAATAAATACTTTTGCGTATTATCTGTTTATTTGTAAATATTTCGATTCCAGTGACAGAGAATCATCCTCAGTACAATCAACAGATGTTTTGCAAATCGTTAATTACTCCCATCCAATATCAGTGGAATTGAAATATTTACAAATAAACAGATAATACGCAAAAGTATTTATTTTTGGCCGATGTCCTTATAATAAAATTAATCGTCAGAATTTGCAAGTTTTATAAATAAATTTTGGCGGATACGTCTCAAATTAGTAAATTTGATGAAAAACATTCCTTGATTTTTATCAAAATCCTCATCTACTTTTGTTAAATGATCTAATTTTGTAATTCTTTTTTTTTTCAGACTATAAGCCTTCGATTTGCGAAATGTTTACAAGAAGTCATACAATCATATAAATTGAAAAATAAACAAGATAATAGTAAATTTCTACTTTTACTTGAACTTGTTACTGATATTTGTGCAGATGAATTTTAACTATTTAGGCAAAAAAGGATTAGACTTCCAAAATGCCTAAATAGAAAAAACTGTTATATATACAGTGTATATAACATAAGATGCTGCATTTTATAGATTGTAAATAAAATATGTATAGTATATTTTATTTATTTTGGGATTTTTTTAATGTAAATATTTTTTAATTTTATCGTGGGTAATAATATTAAAATTGGAGAAATAACCAGAACTGTTTTTATCCAATAACAAAAGGTATTCTTTTATATATTTATTTCGAACATAACGCTGCGCATCATTAGAGCAGACAAAAATTTTGGTGGTGAATACATATATGAATAGAAAATATTCGAAGATAAAAGATCTTGTTGATTGCGATTATTTACCCCAATTCTCTTTTTTTAAATAAAATGACATTCCTGGTTTCATAATCAATTTTAGTTCCTTTAGGCTGAACGCACACCAATTGAGCAAAAAAGTTTTTGCCTAAAACTGTTTTTTCAATGCTTTTCTATGGGTAATCGCACACCGAAGAGACAATACACAATTGGACCTGATTCAACATCATTGAACAAAATGTTTTGCCATTGAGCATTTTGCTCGATCGGTGTGCGTTGGCATAGAGCAAAACGTTTTGCTCTTGGACAAAACGTTTTGCTCAATTGGTGTGCGTTCAGCCTTATTTTTTTTTTTTTTTTACTTTGGTTAAAAAGCCAATGCAGTCATCAAAGAGTTTTAGCCAGAATATTTTTTCGGGAGTGGGGGAAGTTTAAAAAAAAATCAAAATTGAGCTATGTAGTTTAAATAAATTATAAATAAATACGTATTGATAATTATAGCGTTTTGATTCGACGCTATATTTTTTTTATATAAGTTTATATATATATTTGGAGATTAAAATTAAACCATTTGCTCTAGGTGAAACATATTTTAATTAGGTAAATTAAACAAAAGAAAAAAAAGGTGATATGTTTATTGGTCATTGGTAAAAACACGTATTTCAACAGTTTGTATCATCATAATAAATGTATTTGTGTCCAAATACGATTCAAGAATTTGTTTACACCAATAATATATTAGAAACATATCACCTTGTGTTTTTTAGTTTAATTTACCATTGGGGGGAGGGTTGAGCTCACTGGCTACAGCCCTACCAAGATGGCTATTAAACAAAAACTATATATTTCTTTAGGGTAGGTAATAAATAAATAAGCCCTAAATTTTATTATGAAACCGGGCATTAATTTATTATTAAATTATTAACATAGAATATTAATTTTTTTTTAAATGATTTAAATTTATATAAATATATAAAATATTATAATTTGTAAATAATATTATATATTCCATAAAGTTATTTCCTATAAAAACAGATTTCAATATATTTTGATCCAAATTTATTACGGGAGAGATTAGAGCTAATTCTCCTTCCCAATCCTATCTAGAGAGTATGCAAAGATAACCAATGAAGTACGTGGCTGTTGATTTATATACAAGGAAGGAAGCAGGAGCAGCCAAAAATTAAAGCCTCCGATTTTATTACAATTAACGAGACGTTTCGAGAAAACTTTATTTTCTCATCATCAGTCCTTCCTACATAAGAAATACATAATATAACACATTAATATTGAATAGATAGAAAATTTTTTTTAACAATATAAGATAAAACTTACAAATTGTATCTGTCCCGGAGTTGTCAAAAAGGGCACAATACATTTATTATGTATTTTCTTGGTCAGTGAGAATGTTAAATATTTCATATATAGGGTAAGAGAAAGTAAAATTGTAAAAGCGTCTCGATTATATATATGTTTCTTTCAACATTTCTCATTTAATTTTAATTATAAAAATATTTTAAGAAATGTTGAAAGAAATATATTTATAATCGAGACGCTTTTACAATTTTAAACATTCTCACTGAACAAGTCAATTAATAACACACCCATAAAGAAAATACATAATAAATGTATTGTGCCCTTTTGACAACTCCGGGACAGATACAATTTGTAAGTGTTATCTTATATTGTTAAAAAAATTTTTCTATCTATTCAATATTAATGTGTTATATTATGTATTTCTTATGTAAGAAAGACTGATGATGAGAAAATAAAGTTTTCTCGAAACGTCTCGTTAATTGTAATAAAATCGGAGGCTTTAATTTTTGGCTGCTCCTGTTTCCTTCCTTGAGTATGCAAAGATCCTAATTGCTGCTAATGCTAATTGCTAATTTCAAAAGATTCTGTCCAGAGCAGGGTTGAAGCAGAAAATTTGCGGAGGGAGGGGGAAAGAAAGAATGATTCAGTGACACCTTCCAGAGGATGATAATAAATTATTTTTTATAATTTCTAACAATGTTTAAAATTTCAATACCAATATCTCAAATGTATTTATATTTTTTATGTATTTTTTATTTTGATATTTCGAGAAGGGTGGGGACCCCTGGGCACGTCTATTCAAAATCGTGGCTTCCCTCCCCTCCCCTTCCTCTTTTGACCCATCCCGGTTTCAAAATACGTTTGGCAACCCTGGTCAAGCCCGGCCCTGACCATGAATTAATTTACATTTTCCCACTTCTTTAACTGCCCCTTATTTCCCCCCACTACTATTTCTTGCCTATATTTGTAAATAATTAATATCCTTGACCTAGGTATCGCACCTCTGTCGTGATAACTAATTTAATATAACGCTGGCTATATTTTTTGCAAAACAATCAATAAAATTTGAAAAAACTCTTTCGGTATAAGGAAAAAGAAATTCCATATTTTATATATTTTACTTCCTTGAAGGTTATAAGAGACGAAGTATTAAGATTAATAAGATAGCGTGACGTCATCCCGAGAGCCGTTCTATAACTTGTTTTCCCATCATCAAAACAAAAAAAAAAAAGCGGAGATTTGCTTTTAGTCGTGAAATAACCTCGCGCTCGTGCAATGCTCATCCTCTACGCTTATTTGCTCCTATTGAGCATCACATCCAGCCTGGCTGTCACCTGCCAAAGCCCGTGTATATGTAACAGATCATCTAGTTGGAATAGTGTCTCCTATATCCAAAATGTGCCAACATCCCAAGCTCTTGATTGCGATAAGAAAGATGTCAACGATATCCCTTATCCTATTGATGACAATATCGTGATTATGATCATGAATGCAAACCACGTCAAAAAACTCGAGGTACCTACATTTTTTATTTTAAAAATATAAACATTTTTTTATTATTATATGTAGTGTCGGAAATTTCACAAATTGAGTTATTGATATTTTATTGTAGAAGATAATTTCCTCAACATTTTAAGACCAAAAACCTCTATGAAATCTCAACAACTCAGTCTTTCTTATTTTCAGGCCCTAGATGGGTATCTAACTTAAGCAAACCCAAAAAATAGCTCCTTCCAAACTACAAAAATATTAATACTTTATGATTAAAAAAAAAAATAAAATATGATTTATAAATCATGAAAATGGCTGTATGCTTAATGGTAATGAATTAAAAAAATATAAGATGTGCAGCCAAATTTTTTATTGCACTAAATGCACAAAAATAGGAAAACCATACTTTTACTTAGATAAGAAAAAATTTCTACTCCCAAAAAAAAGGTGAAAATAATTTTCACAGTAGGGAAAAAAAATTTCTGCAGGGCGGAGTTTGGGCCTCCCTGCGGAAAAAATTTCTATATACGCTCCTACTACACAAGTCTTATATTTTTTTTACTCATTACCATTAAGCCTACAGCTATCATTATCAATTAAAAATAATCGTGTATAATTTTTTATTTTTAGTTTTAAAGTATTATTATTTTTGTAGCTTGGAGGGAGACATTTTTTTGGGTTTGCCTATCGTGGCAAAATGTTTCTGAACTCTTGGTTCGATAATAACAGGAAGAAAAAGTTTGATTTCATTAACAAATAAAAACATCCTATTTACAACTCTTGCTAACAGAAGGATTAAATTCATAGATTTGAAAAAAGGAATGTCATTGTGAAGGAAGAACACAAGAAATAGTAAGAAATTGAGTGGAATAACATGAAAAACTGATATAAATAAAAAATGGCCAGAAGAGAAGAGGAAAAAATATTTTAAAATAAATATCAATGTTTTTTTTAGTGATAAGAAATAAATTCGTATTAAAATTATAACTAGCAATGCTGTTCCTGGTCATTCTGTACTAGCATAAATTATGAAACACCCTGAATAGCATAGGCGGGCAAGGGGGACAGCCCCCCTTCTCAATTTTAATCAAATTCTTTTTTTGCAGATCCGAGGATTTCCCAAACATTTGGAAGTTATTAATTTAAATGAGCAATGAAATCAATGAAGTTGGCATCTTTGAAGCAAATAAAGTGCGATTTTTGCATCTA
>JAKCPI010017481.1:0-17938 GCA_023213315.1 Euborellia annulipes | reverse complement strand
TTTCTCATAATTAAGAAAAGGCGAGGGACCGCCGCAGGCGGGCCCGAGCCAGCTGGCGGGGGTCCAGGGGGCGAAGCCCCCTGGCTAGACGCGAAGCCCGCCGAAGGCGGGCGGCGCGGCTAGTTATTTATTAAAATGATATGGCTTTATGTTAAATTTACTTAGAAATTGTTGACATTGTTGACCTCCGTTTTCTGTGGGGGGAGGGAGCCCCTACTTATTTACACCCATTCATTAATTATTTAATTTAATTTTTCCAGATTTATTTACAAAAGTGTAACTTTATATTTCATAGAATATAATTTTTTTCAAACTTTGACAAGACGTAATTTCTACCCCTTTAGATAAAATATGGAAATATTGAAGGACATGGAAGAATCCGTATATTCAACTTTAAATTTGTGGAGATCAGCCCAAAAAAATCAAAGTTATAGCCGCATATTTGCCAATTTGACCAACTGAGCTGTCAATCTTCCATCTTCTTGTAAGGGCTTCGGAATCGCTCACACCCCACCCGCTTTGTCCTATATATTTTTTTTATTTAGTTGAGGGATGTTTAAGGAAGGGTGAGGTGGGTCTGTCAGCTGGAATATGTAGAAAATCAGTGAAAAAATTGCAGAAAAAATCGATCATTTTTAATGATTTTTTTGCATTTTAAGGGACAAAATCCTCCCCCACATCCCCCCCCCTTGGATCCAAATGTTAATGTTTTTTAACTTTTCACTTCTCTAGACCTTCTGAAGAAATGTTAAGGCTAAAATATTCCTTTTCATCCCTCCAAATTTGATACATGACCCTATAATTAACGAAAAGGGGTGGACATAAGTAGGGCCACCCCCTCGAAAACGGAGGTCATATTTGGATTCAAGAGGTCATTTTACTTAAGAATCTGAAGGAATTATCTCTGGGCTTTTTTTCTTGCCGCACAGTGTAATCAGTGTATTTACGCTTTTTAGCGTTTAGGCATAAAGTCAATTCCGTTACGTTTATGAATAAATGAGAAAAAACAGATCCTTTTTCTAATTTTATTAGAACTTATAGACGGTGGCAAATCAAAACTTATATGACACATAGCCTTTTAGAAAACAGGAATGAAACTTTCGCATAATATATTTCTTCTAAATAGTTAGTTATTATTTTCAGATGGTTTGAAATAGCATATTTAACCTTTTAATGGTCCACAATTTGATAAAGATTAAGGAACATTAGATTAGTACTCAAAACCCTTTTTCGCCTGTTGTCACATGATATCTATCTAAGATTTTAGATATTCACCTATTATTATTATTATTATTATTAACATTTCTTTTATTATTAAATCAGTTGAGTTATTTCACGCTCAGCGAGGCTCAACGACTTTTCGGTTATCACTGCGTGCCATCTTCATAATTATCTTTTTATTAATTTAAAAGAAATTTACAAGCATCCATCCACTGTCACAAATGAATTGTATAAAATTTCTTATTTAAAACTTTCTTCTTCTTAATCCCGGCGGTTCTTATTTAAAACTTTGAAAATTGTTAAATTTATTTCTTTGCATTCTGATGCCAAAAGTCTAAGATTCGTATCTCGTTTCATGCGAAGAATTTATTTCAAATGCATTGGATACCAATCATTTGAAATAAATAGGGATGGAGTCTAAATGGCCTCAGATGCAGAAAAAGACCTTAAATTTAAAAAAAAACGCTAAAATGTCGAAAGGAATAAAATAGGAGAATTTCGTTAGCTTGATCGTGATTTAAGGCATTAGGGCCTATTCCACAAACTTTTCCCATTACATCTGGATGAAAATTGAAACCTTTGATTATATTTTAACGAGAATTTCTTTAAAACTAACACAATTGCTACAAAAGACAATTTTACAAAAGGAACGATTAATGACAACAATTTTGTACAAATCTCCATTTAAGTAACTCTTATTTTATGATTTTTTTATTTTAAAATTTAGATATAATATCTTTTTTTGTCCCACAATAAGGGGCTGGATGGAAAACACTTCACTTATGAAAATTTCTATATCCATTACCGATCAGAGAGTCGAAAAGAGTAAAGAAAATGAACTCGTTCTTATTATCGCAGCTCTTTTCGTTGGCCGGGACCAAAGAACGATAATAAATAGTAAAAAAAGTAAAAAAATATAGTATAGTTAGTAGGGAGTAGAGGGGGGGGGGGGGGGGGGGGGGGGGGAGGAGTATAGTATAGTATAGTATAAATAGTAATAGTTATCATTTACTAAGGAAATTTTAAATTTAGTCTTCCAAAACACGCTAAAATTAAGATTTTACAGTGTTGCTTAACTTATACAAACACTTAGATGAAATTTTTCTAAATTGTCTACCAATCTATATACGAGTATAATAATAGCGGAGTGTCGTCTGTCCGTCTGTCACGCTCTGTTTGACCAACTTCCCGTTGGAATTTTGAAACGGAATTTTGCAGTCTTATAAAGGACGTTACGGAGAGTCCAGGAAAAATATCCGGGTCCCGAAATTCCTATAACTTTTTGAGTTATTAATTCCTAAAGTTACGATTTCTCCCAAAGGAAATGTATAGGGAAATATTTATGTATTCTTTGCATTTATTTATTCTATGAATCTTCAAGCAGGCACAGTATTGTAATAGTAGTAATAATAACTCCCCCCCCTTCACGGCTTTCTCAGGGGTCCCCCTACCCCCCTCTCGCCCTCCCGACCCTCCTTTTCTTAATTATAAAGAAGAAAATGCGAGCGCCTACCACCTATACCAAACGTCCAGTGCCTGCTGTCCGATGATTTTATTTAAGCCATTCTGGAATACCAAATGAAAAGAATACAAAAATATTCCTCTGTACATTTCCTATGGGAGAAATGGTAACTTTAAGAATTAATAACTCAAAGTTATAGGAATTTTGGGACCCGAGTATTTTTCCGGACTCTCTATAACGTCCTCTATAAGACTGCAAAATTTCGTTTCAAAATTCCAATGGGAAGTTGGTCAAACAGACGTGACAGACGGACAGACGACAGACAGACGGACACTCCGTAATTATTATATATAGATAGATTTTCTTTTTATAATGAAAAAAAAGGCGAGGGTCCGCCGCAGGCGGGTCCGACTCAGCTGGTAGGGGTCCAGGGGGCGGCGCGGCTAGATAATTTATATTAGATCTACTTATTTTTACAGGAGTGGAGCTTCAGAACCACATGGGACAACTAAACGGTGCTACATTGAACTACATTGAAGATATGAAAGACCGAGAGCGGAAAAAGTTGATTGTTAAGCCGGCCCCCGAAGAACGGACGTCTAAGTAATTAACCAATTAATTAGAGACGGCATGCGAATATTCTCAGATATCGTTATTTCAACAACATTTGACATTTTAGTTTTGACTGTAGCCAAGGTTATAGATTCCTGTGAATGTTGAATTCTGATTTGATAAAAAAAATCTTTTATCTGATTGTTCGTTCTCTAATAAAATGGCTCTTGCTTTTTTGAAATTAACCCTCCTCTTCCCCTTTCTGTCTCTCCATTAACCCTTTCAAGGATCTCTCCTTGAGAGCGATTAAATTAAAGGAATCGTAGAAAATAAAATAGGAATAGAAAACCAAATTATCCACCCCAAAGGGCAAACATAATGCAATTTTAACGTTCAAATCAACACTTGAGATTCGATTTTTACTTTCTCTTACCTCTATATATGTTAATATAAAGAGAGAGAAAGTATTGGATTCATGTCAAAAATCCGATGTCGAGATTTTGATGGATATACATGTTTTGAGGTCCCCTGAATCCAAAAAGTGGTTTTCGCGACATGATCTGTCTGTGTGTCTGTGTGTGTCTGTATCCAATTTACAGCATGAAGGAATTGAGCTAGGTGGTTGAAATTTTATATTGAAGTTTGACACCCTCCCTGAGGCGTGACAAATAGCTTTTGAATCAAAATCGGCCAAGAGTACTAGTACTTTATTGATGTACTTTTTCAGTTTTTTTCGATTTTCTCAAAATTCGCTCCAACGATTTTGATTAAAATTCAAAAAATTAATTAATTTTTAGATGCTCTTTAAAACGTATATTCTCATTTTACTATTGAAATCTTCTTAGGACCACTTTACTCTTGTATTTCATAGGGAAGGATAGTAGAAATGGTTGCCATGGTAACAAAATATAAATATTCTCCCTGCTTATAAATTTTACTTCTTGAATTCAATTGTATTGTACTGTCGGAAACTAAATATATCTCGACACAAAAAAATATGGTGTGACAAGCACAGAACACAACTTTCGATTATAGAAGGTAAGAAAAAGTTGTGTGCTGTGCGACCAGTCATACCAGATTTTTTCTTCTTGTTTACTCTTTTTGTTTCAGGAATCTATTAGATTCAGACATAGGGAAAAGAGCATTTGGGGAGGCTCAAAAAATTCTAGAAAAATGAAGAATTTTACCATTGGGCTCTATCCCTAATTATGAAAAATTATAGCCAATTAGTTAAATACTCGCCACTTCGCCCCCTTTCAACTAGCTCGGGCCCGCTCCATTTTGCAGAATTATTGAGGACTTTTTTTTTAACACTTACCACTTTACTTTGTTCTCATTCACACTCACATTCACACAGTCTTTTCGGCAACTTAGGCCATTTAAGACTTTTACGATAACCGTTATTTAATAATATATATTTATTTGGGGTCCATGCATTCTTATTTAAGCCATTTGGTATCCAAATGGCTTAAATAAAATATTCCGACTGCCTAGTCCGAACCCGCGACTTTGGTATACGAGGTTAGCACGCTAACCCCTACACCAAGCCCCGAGGGCAATAGAGGACGTTGTTGTTATTATTATTACTATTCCAATCCAGTGCCTGCTTGAGGATTTGTTTACATTCAGAGAATAGACAAATGCAAAGAATACATAAATATTTCTCTATACATTTCCTATGGGAGAAATCGTAACTTTAGGAATTAATAACTCAAAAGTTATAGGAATTTCGGGATGAATATAATTTTCCTGTAATCCCGAGTAGGCCCTCTTTATGCATATAAAATTTCATTTCAAAATTCCAACGGAAAGTTGCCTAAATAGAGCGTGACAGACCAGACGGACATTAGCGATTATATATAGATTATAATAATTAAATCTCTCATATGAAAAATAATAAAACTTGTTTTAATTTCTTTTTCATTGATCATCATTGGAATATATAGATATAATCTTTTTAATAAATATAATATGGATATTGTGTTGTAGTTCCACCTGTAGCTCTGTCTGTGTGACCCCTTCCTTATCTGCAACCATTTCACCATCGGATGGTTGGGTTGTGTTTCATTTAAGTTGATTTCGGCAGGCGTAGAGAGAGAGAGAGAGAGAGAGATCTTAATGGAATCTAGTGCACCTTGATAACTCGAGTTAAAACACAATAAGGGCTAGAGAGAGAGAGAGAGAGAGAGAGAGAGAGAGTGAAGGCCTTCTGGGTATGGAAAGGGTAATTCTTAATAAAACTACGCCTTGAACCCTTTGGCAAGCGAAGAGCGAGGCTCTCGCTTGCTCCATCCACTTTGCTTTAAATCAAATTATGCTATTGAGAAAAGTACAGCCGACATATTACCGGGATATTAATTTCGATCGGCAAGTCCAATCAGAATAGACCTCTCTCTCTCTCTCTCTCTCTCTCTCTCTCGCTTCTCTTATATTAGGCTACATCTTAATATTTTATATTTTAATCAATAAGGTCAGGGTCTAACAAGATAAATTCTCAGATCCACTTAATAAAAAATTTGGTGTGACTGGCGCACATCACACCACTTTCTCTACTCTTCGTGATTGAATTTCTACAGCCATAAAAACAAATTGTAAATATCATTTAAAGTTTCGATCGTAGTCTCTCGGTGAAACATTTTGTAAATTATTTATAAAATCATCATTATCATTACTATATATAAAGCGCTAGCGGCTAGATTCCGTCTGTGCCGATCAGGTCACTGATTGGTTAAAGTCAGGGGCGCCGGAACGAATTTGAATCAGGGGGGGGGGGCAAAATATTTTTTTTTTAGAAAATTAAAAAATTTAATATGTTCAAATAGTATAAAACAAAAACAAATCTACTATAAAACTTTAAAAATTTTAAATAAAATCACAATTTTGATAAAATCAAAATTTTAAAAAATTTGGTAGTGATTTTATCAAAAATTTTTGAAAAAAATTGGGAAAAAAATGAATTTCTTACTCTTTTAATTTCTTTTAATCTAGAAGATTTTATTTTTCAAAAGTAAAAATATATCATTTTTAAAATAAAAGAAGAAATTTTGCCCCCCCTCTGCCCCCCCCCTGTAAGATGCCAGGAGGGGGCAATGTACCCTTGCCCCCCCCCCAGTTCCGGCGCCTTTGGTTAAAGTTAAGTCAAAGAGGGAAATTTAAAATTTCAAAACAGTCAGCAAGAATAAATTTGATGCATTTGCTCGCCGAAGGCGAGTAAGGCGTCCAGGGGGCGTGTCCCACCGACAGTGGCCAAAGGCAAGCTTTACCACTGGTATAAAAATAAAATAAAACACTCGGCTATTTTTTTTTTTTTTTTTTTTTTTTGATCGCTAATTTCATTCTACGAAAAAATCACTGCTCAGATCAAGCGTTCAGATTTCTCCGTTGACAGGGCGCGATCTACCAAATTCAAATAGGTGACTGCAATACTGTCGTCCAGTAGTAGGGCATGCTGAGGATGTATCTGCAGATCCGTGGTGCGACTCCCGGCGATACCTGCCTTTTTGCCTATTTGAATTAATATACACTAGCCCTGTCGCCCCCTGGGCCTCTCCAGGTGGCTCGGGCCCGTCTGCCGCAGTCCCTCGCCTTTTCTTAATTAATAAGAACCCGTGCCGCCCGCCTTTGGCATCTAGACAGGGGGGCTTCGCCCTTCTGGACCCCCCCCCCCCTCAGCTGGTTCCGGCCCGCCTGCGTTTTTCTTTTTTTTAAACACTGACACTTTTTTTCTCATCTCACACTCACACACACACGTCTTTTCAGCAAATTAAGCCATATAAGACTGTACGATAACCGTTATTATGAATATAGGGTCCAGGCATTCTTATTTAAGTCATTTGCTATCCAAATGGCTTAAATAAAATCATCGGACCCTAGGGTCAAACCCCGCGACGTTTGGTATATGAGGTTAGCACGCTACCCTCTACACCACGCCCTCGCCTTTTCTTAATTATGAAAAGAAAATTATTATTATTCCATTCCAATTCAGTGCCTGATTTAAGATTTGTTTATATTCAGAGAATAGACAAATGGACAAAAGAATACATAAATATTTCTCCATACATAAGGATAGCGAATAGCAGCCAGGAAAAATCAAATCTGACAAAAACTCGATCAATTTTTATCAGATTTATTTGATCGTCGACGTTTCGGACGCCAGTCGCACCCTTTCTCAGGACAATCAATCGCCAAGCAAATACAGATGGAGGTATTTCTAACGAAAATTAAAATCGTGAATGAAATAATAAAATTCCAATATGTGTCAAACTGAATACATTCTTCGATGGCATTCAGTATTCCATATTCTCCATCATCTTTCTCTATACCTATGGGAGAAATCGTAACTTTACTAGCTAATAACTCAAAAAGTTATAGGAATTTCGTGATGAAAATAATTTTCCTGTAATCCCTATCCTAGGGGAGAAATCGTACAAAGAACAGAGAGAAGTATCTATTTACAAATAGTACTCAGAGCCAAACTAAAAATTGTTTTCTGTCTTTCTAAATTAAATTTTTTATTTACATATTAAAGTTTTTTTTTTCTGTTTAATTCGCGTCTCTGGTTATAGTAAAGTAGAGAGTTAAAAATTAGCACGACAAGGTCTATAGTAAATGTGAAATGAGTATCGAACGGATCGGCCGGAAGTAGCCGGTAATTCACTCACTCACTCAGGCCTTGAGTTAGCTAGTAGCTAGCTAGCTAGCTAGCCCTTTACCCTCTGCGTTGACAGCCCTTCCCGATATTTATTATTAATTCTATTAAAGCAATCACAGCCTCTCTCTCTCTCTCTCTCTCTCTTCCCTGTAACACACACACTGACACAAGTTAAAAGTAGATTCCTCCCCATCAGCGAAAGGTAGAGAGGTACCCACTAATCGCAGTTTGGACTCAATTGAGTCAAAGCTGTTTAATGGAAGAAGCTCCACTCAACCGTTTTCTAAGTTGCTTACACTCTAAGGATTCCTTGCTGATTTAGAATATTCCTACCCTCTCTGGGATTATTGATAAAAAGCACCTGACGTATTTTAGCAAAGTAATTAATATTTATTTATTCTTGTTAAAATTATTCAGAGTTGAAATATTATTTAAAAATCTGGTGTGTGTGGTCGGACAGCACACAACATTCGGCAATTGAATCGAAGAGTTGTGTTCAGTACTTGTCAGACCAGATTATCGATGTTGACATTTTTAGTAAATTAGAGAAATTTGTCTCAACCAAAAGCATCGGAGACAGTGCTGCCAACAAAGATTTCCAAAAAAGCCAGAGAAATTTTCTATAAAAAACCATATCTATTTCGTTGATTCGTCATTTAAAATCGACGTTTCGGTCAGATTTGCGACTATCCTCAGGGTTGAAGTGTGTCAATAAAACTCCTGAAAAAATCAAATAGCTCCATTGTATAAAATATTTATAAGGAAAGATGAATAGGCCTTTTCAGTCCATTAAAAAACAAAATATAAAAAATATATTTTATTTTATTTTCTCCCAGACCAACGGTTTCGACCGCTAATGCTGCCAGTCTTCCTCAGTGAGGGGAATGTCTTATTTGGGAGTGCACTCTAGACTTCCTAGACACCTTTTGTGAAACAATAGCCACCAATTATACATCTACAGTCCTGAGTGAGTGCATCTCATAAAATATTTATTACCATTTAATAAGAACCAAAGACTATACGAGTTAAGGCAAATGTGACCGAAACGTAGGCTTGAAGTGACTAATAACCCGAGTAAAAATGATCGAGGGTTACCCACAGTAGATCAAGAGTGACCAGAAGAAAATGTGTGTCCCTGGTGCGGGCCTGTGTGTCTCTCAAGGTTCACTATGCAGACCTGCTGGATTCCTCGATCATTTTTTTAATCATTTTTACTCGGGAAACGAAATAAATTTAGCTTCAATAGCTCTTTTCTTTCTTCCTTACTACAAGTCTACTTAACTATCCACCTCACAGTAATAAAATTTATAACATTTGATCTTTTTTTTTAGTATTCGAATCTCGTTTGACCTTTTTTTTAAAAAAAAGCCGGAGATTTTGGGAAAAAAGCCGGAGGGTTGTTGTCATCACTGATCGGAGATCCAAAAAAGGGCCCCTCGCCCCCCGAGACAGCGATTGACCATATTTTGACCGATATACACATTTTGAGGTCCCCTCAGTTCGAAAAAGTGGTTTTCACAACTGTCTGTCTGTCCACCTCACAGTCTGTGTGTCTTCAATTTTAAGCATGAAGGAATTAAGCTAGGAGGTTGAAATTTTATATTTAAGTTTGCTGGGGAGCTTGAAAATAAGTTTTTAAACAAAATCGGACAAAGAGTACTAGTACTTTACTGATGTTAGTTTTTTCGATTTTCTCAACAATTTTGATTAAAATTCAAAAATCAATTATTTTTTAGATACTCTTTAAAATGTATATTCTCATTTTGCCGTTGAAATCTTCTGAAGACCACTTTACTCTTGTATTTCAATGGAAACAGCAGAAATGGTTGCCTTCCCAGCTAGCAGAGACCCGTCAAAATGACGTCGGAAACTGGTCAGAGACTGACCAGAAATGACGTTATGTTTGACGATAAAATGACCTAAAAATCACGGACTAATGTCACAGACCGATGACGACATTTTAAAACGTCAAAAAAACGTGATTCCGTGACTTTTTTTGACCAATTTTTTGACGTCAAAATGACTTAAAAATCACGGACTAATCTCACAGACCGATGACGACATTTTAAAACGTCAAAAAAAACGTGATTCCGTGACTTTTTTGACCAATTTTTTGACGTCAAAATGACTTAAAAATCACGGACTAATGTCACAGACCGATGACGACATTTTGAAACGTCAAAAAAACGTGATTCCGTGACTTTTTTTTTTTGACCTTTTTCTAACCTGATGGATAAAAAAAATGAGAAACAAACTCACAATAAAATTGTATTAATAATATAATTATAAAACACATTATTTTAACAATTAAATACATCTCTTCTCTTCTCTATCCATATAAATGACAAAAATAGGATATAATAATAAATAAATTTTTATTATCTTTCATTTACAATTACAATATGCGCTCGAAGAGCTGAATTTTACATTTTTGTTTGACAAAAATAGGAATTTTTTTTTTTTTTTTTTTTTTAAATTTGAAGGAAAAGCTTAAATTACGGCATAAAAACCCTCAATAGCCTACAAAAAAAATCATTCCCCGGTTATTTACCCCTGGTGCATCGTGCACAGAGACACGCACCAAACCCAGGTACCGGTATCTAGCGTAATTGCCATCAACCCGGTTCCAATGTTGGGAGTGAGAGGCCCTTCACCTCCCTACTCCCCAAAATCAGTCCCTTTCGGGACTGGTATCTCCTCCATCTCCACAAAAATAGGAAAGTTGAAATTTAATATATATATGACTAATTATAAAATAATAATTGAGAGATTTAATTAATCAATTTTTAATTTTAATTAGTACCTATATCGATATTTTATTTTAATACTTTTGTAAAAACGTGATTTTCTATACACTATTATATAAAAGACAATGTTACAGACCATAGCCATTACAGGATCATCATTAGTTACAAATTCAACAGCAATAAAAGACATGACTTCATTAACTGCCATCATAGATAATAGACTGTCACTAACTGAACCGGTACGATCCTTTGTGTGTGCTAACAGTTGCGCATGCGCGAAATGTGTGCGCATGCTTATTAAAATAAAAATATGGAGGTAAGAGAAAGTAATAATAAGTGTCGTGATCGGTACCTGATCGGTACGTCTTTATAATGTGATATTTTGCAGGTTTTAAAGACGTTACAAAAAAGACGTTTTATTTTAGGTTTTAATTAGTCATTGACGTCTTTTGACCAGTTATGACCAATTTCGGACGTCATTTTGACGAGGTTCTGCTAGCTGGGTTGTTAACAAAATATAAATATTTTCCCATGTTTATAAATTTTATTACATCTTGAATCTAATAAATTGGCGGAAACTAAACATATGTCGACACAAAAAATCTGGTGTTACTAGTCGCACAGCACACAACCTTCTCTTACCTTCTGGTAATCGAAGAGTTGTGTTCTATGCTTGTCACACCACATTTTTGGTGTCGACATATGTTTAGTTTCCGCCGATTTTTTAAACTATATAATGCCTTCTTACACACAAAGATAATGCTCATATGCAGATGAAAACCAAATGAATACCTAATTGGTGAAGTTTTTGAAATTACTAAATAATTAAAACACCCTGAGTATCGATCGGATTAGCATCCATGATAGATGAAGATGAGCGAGGAATCACAACCCGAGAGAGAAGAGAGAGAGCAGCAGGTAAGGAAAAGACCGGAGAGGGTCACACAGTGGGGGTCCGTCGTCCTCCTGCTGGACCCTTCTTTACCCACTCGAGAGCAGATCAGAGGCATTGTCTAAACCTCCACCCCGATGGGAGAGGGGTGGATTCGTGGCGACAAAATATTTGTTTCGGAATGATTCGGCACAAGTGTCACTGTGTGAACCACAACCCAACCAACCAACCAACCATCTCTGTTATTTTAGGTCCTCTCATCCTCCAAATGGACGTTCCAAAATAAAACCACAAGTGCTTTGCTTACTTGAGTTTAAGAAAAAAAAATAAAAATTTTAACATCTTGTGCAATCTTGGCTATTTTCATTTGTTGTGGGTTAACTACTAAAGAAAGTTTGGGGGCGTGCCGTTTCTTCATCACTTCTTTTTTATTATATTTTTACATAAACATTTTCTGAAAAGATATCGAAATGTAGAAAGATGTTAAAGGTCTTAAATATTTTACTTAACGTGAAAAACCTCATTTTTTTTTAACTCGAAGGTTAAGCGTGTTCTTGTTTACTATATCGATGATTTACCATAGGTCGGATAAATTTGCTAATTGACTAGAAGTGAAGTAACCGGCCTTGAGCAGAAATAATAACTATTAATATAATCTAAATATATATAATTCACTAATGTCCATCTGCTGTCTGTCTGTCACGCTTTATTTGAGCAACTTCAAATTGGAATTTTTAAATGAAATTTTGTATCCTTAAAGAGGGCCTTCTAGGAAATGTATAGAGAAATATTTATGTATTCATTGCATTTGTGTATTCTATGAATGTAAACAAATCCTCAAGGCTCTGGATTGGAATATAATAAGGATTATTTTTTCGGCCTCAGACTTGTAGGGGTTAGCGTGTTAACCTTCTATAACGAGGGTCGCGGGGTTCGGACCCCAGGCAGTCCGAAGATTGTATTTAAGCTATTTGAATACCAAATGGCTTAATTAAGAATGCCTGAACCCAAATAGATAGCTATATTAAACATACGAGTATCGTTAAAAATCGTAAATGGCCTAAGTTGCCGAAAATACTGTATGTTTCTTTGAGTGTGAGTGGGAAAAAAGTTTTAGTGTTAAAAAAAAAATTCTACGAAATGGCTTAAATAAGAATTAAATATATCTCGACACACAAAAATCTGGCATCATCAAGCATAAAACACAACTTTAGATTACCGAAGGTAAGAGAAAGTTGTGTGCTGTCCACAGCATATTTTTCTATAGGCAAGAATTTTGGAACTAGAGTATTTTTCCTGAACTCTTTATAACTGCAAAATTTATTTTCAAAATTCCAACCCTTCACATCTTGAATAAAAGGCTTAACAAAGGGGTGAAATTAGAAACACAAGCATCAGCCAGTGGCGATATGTCAAAACTATTGTGGGAAATTGGTCAAAAAGAGCGTGACACCAAATGGCTTAAATAAGAATGCCTGGACCCCATATATGTATATTAAATCAATAACGGATATCGTAAATGTCTTACATGGCCTGAGTTGCCGAAAAGACAGTGTGAATGTGTGTGTGAGTGTGAGTGTGAATGAGAAAAGTATGAATGTTTTTATAAAGGAAGAAAAAGAAGAGCGTGACAGACGGACACTCGGCAATTAGGTATATATATAGAAGATTTTTATTAAAAATATTTAACTCGATAGATTTCTTTTGGCAGAAACGGAACGTGGTCCCGGAGGAACGCGGGTGTGAAAGATTTCGCACTCATTATCCAAGTAATTTCAAGTAAATCCCTATTTCTACTTGATTGTCTTAATGACGTTTAATTTCGTCTCCCTGCCAACCAAAAATTTTTCTAACTACATCACTCGTATTGTTTTATTATGAGAAAATGATAAACCTGTTGTTTGGTCAAAAATTGACCATTTACTAAAAAGGACTTTTAAGGGGGGGCGGTAGGCGCCAGGTTTGTCTTTAACGAGGGCTGATTCACAATGTCTTCCAGATGAAAGGTTTTACCAGGTTTTTTTTTTTTTGGTTTTCAGGGCGGTTTTTCGGAGTCGGAATGTCGGGTCAAGGGAAAGAGAGAGGGAGTAGTTAGTCTCCCTCATCCCCCCCTGGGGGCGAAACCCTTGACGGTCATTTTTTCATTTTTTATTGCAAAGGGGATTTGTGGGGGGAAGGTCGAAAGTGAGGTGAGCTAAGCCTTAACCTTAACAGGTAAGCCCCCACCCTCCTCCTCCTCGTCGTCGTCGCCGTCGTCATCGTCCTCCCTTCTCTTTTTTTTGGAATTTTTCCACAATGTCAAAAAAGAATGATTTCACGGGTGTGTATGTGTGTGTGCCCTTAATTGCTCCGTTTGATCCCTTGGCCTGAGATTTCCGACGATTTATCTCCCATCTCTCTCTCTCTCTTCTTTTCTAAATTGACGGCTGTAAAAGTCAACCAAACGATTTTCGACCTGTGTATTTTTTTTCTTCTTTTCTGTTCTTACCTAACCTCCAATCAACATTCACGGAATCCAAATTAAATTATATTTAGTGATAAATAAATATTTCCCTTTTAAATGGCCATAAATTTTCTAAAGGTGTAGAGAGAAAAAAAAAAGAAAATTATCCGTGACCTAGCGCTTGATTATTTCAAAAACAAAAGTTTCCGGGAATAATAATGAATTAAGGAAATCCGAAACTTTTTTTTTTTATTTCCTCTTCTTTTTTCTCTATCCAAATAAATAAATCTTTTACATTACATTCAGGATCAAGAGTGAATTCAGAAGTCAAGTTACCCGACGGATGTTCGCACCTACAATATGTCAGGACTTGCCAAGAATATTTTTGCTTTCGGCTGCTTTATTTCTCCTGTAATAATTATTCATTCAGCCACTACCCCTTTACAATTAAGTAAAATCTCTTGGCCCTTAAATTCTTTATTCCCACCGCTCAACGTTTCTGATCGTAACTCATCTTCAGGACAAGAATTAAAAAAAAAAAAAAAAAATCTTTACTTTTTTCATTTGTTAGAATTTTAAAAAGAGTATATTTTTTAGAATATCATTGTTGAGAGTGAACAATTTTGTATTGCTGATGGACCACGTTTAGACAAGATGTATTTATTTCTTGAATTAAATTCCCTGCAGAATTTCTTTCATATTGGACTCAAAGAGGTGTTAATTTAATCTTCGTTCCTTAATCAATCTACGGCTTGTCTCCACAACTTCTTTGATGATATTTGGAATTCTTCTTGACGGATTTACCTCTTTTTTTTTTATAAGGCTAAAAAAAAATTCAAACAATACGGGTTATCAGTCTAGCCATCCCAGCATATAAAATTCCCCAACTAGAAACTTTATTTTTCGACTTTTGGCCAGCTTTTTGGAATTCTGATCCACTGTGCGCCGGTGCTGAGGGAGTCCCTCCTCAACTAGGACATCCTCCATAGCATAGAAGAGGTTGGATGATAAGGAGCTCGGTTGGAACCAGAAATAAGGATTAGTTCACTAGCGAGAGACGAACGAAGGAGGAGGAGTTAGAGATAGGAAATGATGTAACTTCACGGGGTGCCGGTAGATGGCTACGGCCAGAGGCCGGTTAGGTTTGAGGTGTGTGTCTTCGTGCACGAAAGCACCGCGGGTAAATAACCGGGGATCCCGAAAGGAATTTCAAATAAATCAATACTTTACTCTTATACTCCATAGGAACGATAGGAGAAATGGTTGCCATGGTAACAAAATATAAATATTTTCCCATACTTATAAATTTTACATCTTGAATTCTAATGTACCCAAAAAATCTGATGCGACCAGTCACACTAGATTTTTAGACTTCAATTTTAAAATTCCATAGTTATATGCTGATTGTTTTTTGCTATGGTAAAAGTAGAAATTTACTTTCACAACTTGATTACCTAATTTTTTTTTTTTTTTGTACAAAAATTCAGTTCTCTCAAAGTCACCTCCTTTGAATTACGAAAACTCTTAAAAAATAATCTCCCCTTTTAATGCTTAAAATGGCTGATTTCCTTCTTTGTAATATTTTGTCGGTGTTTCTTCTCTATTCTAATTTGTCTCACCTTTATTTTTCTCTGGCGTAACAACAGGCAGCTCTGCTTCATCGCTTACGAGGGCAAATCTTGTATACTTCCTTCCTTTTCCAATCATTTTGTAATGTGACGTTAAATCATACGATTAAATTAATATAGAAAAAAAACGCTTATCATCTTTAGATCTGGGAAATTTTCATATTTTTGGACTATTATAAGGAATTTTTCAATGCGGTTTTTTTTTTAAATGAATTAAATTCATAAGAGATTATTGGTACATCGAGCTATAATTTTTTTAATAACTTATTAAAAATTATCGTAATTATTTTTTTTGTTATCAAGCAAATCCAAAAAAACAATCTGTCCCAATAATCTTTAATTTTTTTAATTTAAAAATGAATTTATTGTTATTATTAATCACATACTAATTAAGAAATTTTTAAAATAAGCTTCGATGATTTATTTAAAAAACCAACTGTCAAATTAGTTCGAGCATTATTGCAATAGATGGCAGGCTAGTCTAACAGCTGATCACCTAATAGCGTATATCTGGCCTATATTTATATATTTTTATGCTTTTAAAAAGATACATAATATATAATAACATTTATAAAGTATTTATTGTTAAAAAGATCAATGAAAATCAACCAAATGCATTAAATATTATTAGCTACTATTCCTGGCATCTCTTGGCAAATTATTGAATTACTTGATTTTTGGGGCATACTTTTTTGACATACTGCGCCATCTTAACGGGAAAAACATGCGTAACACCTTCGCTCCTGTTCCGCCTTAAAGCGAATTTGTACTGACAGATGACGTCAGCTCGATATAAAATCTTGTCTGTAGTATTGAAAATTATTGGAAATGATGACAAATGGCTATATTGATAATCTAAAAGCCAAGGGGAGCGGGCTTGGTTGGTCAAGTGGTTAATTTTTATTTAATCCTGTCTAGTAAATTTATAATATATATACATAAATTAAAGATAGAAATATTTTTGCTTTGTGATCTTGAACCCATTTGTTAGGATAAATCCATAGCGATTATTTAAATATAACTTCAAGACATACAAAGTTTAATTTTTGCCCATCTGGGGATTTGTTATATGAAGAAGAGAGAGGGTACTATGACTAAAGTCTGTCTTCTTAGAAAAGCAGCACCTATTAAAAAAACAAAAAAAAAAAAAAAACCACTACTCCGCCCAAAAAAAGCTACTTCGGACCAATTTATTTAAAAAAAATAAGTTCCTGTAACTAATAAACAATAAATTATAGAAAGTAAGGAAATGAAATTTTGTTGATAAATTCAGAAACATTTTTACTTTCTCTTACCTCCTATATATATGTTAATATATAGAGAGAGAAAGTATTGGATTCATGTCAAAAAATCGATGTCGAGACTTTGATGAATATGCACGTTTTGAGGTCCCTGAATGCAAAAAAGTGGTTTTCGGGACATGGTCTGTCTGTGTGTGTGTGTGTCCGTGTGTCTGTCTGTAAACTAAAATATCTCAATAACGCAAATAACTAGGAGGTTGAAATTTTATATTTAAGTAAATACTCCTCCTGGGACGTGACACGAAGCTTTTGAACAAAATCGACCAAAGAGTACTAGTACTTTACTGATGTACTTTTTCAGTTTTTTCATTTTCTCCGAAATTTTCTCTAACGATTTTGATTCAAAATTCATAAATCAATTATTTTTTAGATGCTCTTTCAAATGTATATTCTCATTTTGGCTTTGAAATCTTGTGTAACACACTTTACTCTTGTACTTCATAGGAAAGATCGGGCAAATGGTTGCCATGGTAACAAAATATAAATATTTTCCCATACTTATAGAATGTACCGTACTGTCGGGAACTAAACACATGTCGACACAAAAAATCTGGTGTGACAAGCACAGAACACAACTTTCGATTACCGAAGGTAAGAGAAAGTTGTCTGCTGTTCGCCAGTCACCACCAGATTTTGCAAAGAATTTCTCAAAAAATGTATTATGAGAAAAATTAATTTACACTTGTAATTTTGAAATTAAAAAAAGATTTTTTGATTACAATCCCTAGGGGGGTTTTTTTTTTTTTTTTTTTTTTTTTTTTTTTTTTTTTCACACACCACTTTTTTCTCATTCACACTCACTTCACAAAGTCTTTTCGGCAACTTAGGCCATTTAAGACTTTAAACGATACTCGTATGTTTAATATACATATTGGGGGTCAGGCATTCATTTTGGTATCCAAATGCCTTATATAAAATCATCGGACTGCCTGGGTCCGAACCCGCAACTATTGGTATACGAGCTTAGCACGCTAATCCCTACACCAAGCCCCGAGGAGTGTGTTGTATATCATTGGAAAGGGCATCTAATAAGCTTTAGAA